>JAOQML010147750.1:0-14715 GCA_027568935.1 Erythroxylum urbanii | reverse complement strand
TTTTGACAATCATCTGATGTATCTCTTTATCATAATGAGCTACAATTTCCTTAATCACTCAAAATGTATCCTTTGAGGATACGAGAGAAAAATAACACTGAAGTTAACATTTCTCCCTGAGTAAACCATCAGGCAATTGAGTTAGTCCATAAACCGCGAAATTTTATCCTGAAGTCCTTTAGGTCTTAAACTTCATTTACAACAGAAGGTTTTACAGATCTGCAACAAAATCAACTATCTCTCAAACCTTACTATGTTTCATGGCTTGTATCTCATAAGTCATTGCAACCCACCACAATTTTGCTACGGGTACAGAAATAGCTTATGTAAAAGTAATTGGATTCATAACATGTCTAATATCATAGTCCTATTCACCTAATAGACTATGTAATCAGATGGGATAACAGGTCATCTCAATCTGGTGGATTTTCATAACTGCATTGGATCTTGTATCCCCAGGAACCTCCGTGTGTACAGATATGGGCTCCTATTCCTGTACAGACATGGTACAAAGACCTAAATCCACCGGATCTAACTGTATGAGTGGTGGATACATAATAACTGTAGTATCCATCGTGTTATCATCCTAAAGGTTAAGGGGCCAACTATCATTTTAGACATTGTATTCCAGAAACTTAGCTATTTGTGATTCCACTATTATGTTCCTTCCTTCTCTACAGTAAGATCTGTAGCCTTTACAGTGGTCAGGATATCTTACTAAATAGCAATGAGCATAATGAGTATGCTATTTTTCTTTATAAGGATTATACCATGTCGGTAGGGTAGTCTTATACACAAATGTGTGTAAGGCTAGTAATTAGGTAGATTAGTCTTATTCTGCATTGACCTTTTAAGTCCTTTAGGGTGCTATTATGCCTTTCAGCAACACACCATTTTGCTCAAGACTACTGGTATAGTGAATCAAGTCACTATTCTAACCGATTCCATATATTTGACAAACGGACCTTTTCAAGTCTTGAAACACCATGTTTACCATGATATTCTCCTTCATAGTCATATCTGACATTATGAATGGATTTTCTCAATTAGTTCTCAACCTTTAGTCTTTAAGCAAGAACACATAACTGTAATGGGAATAATCATCACAAATGTCATAATACTTTTGAATTGCATAATGCAACTATATAAGGTCTTCTGATATCTTTAGGTATCAGACTCAATAAGTTAGAAGTATAAATTGACCTTTATATCCTTATCAGTCAACTTATCCCTGCAATAGTCAACACATGTTTCCAGATCATCATAATCTAGAATTAAGAGAATGCTTTCCTTAATCAATCTCTCAACCCTAGTTCTGGAAATGTGGCTTAAAATTTTATGCCACATCATATATGACTTTTCATTCGTCAAGTTCCTTCATTTCATAACTTGTTCAGCAAGATACGAAGAAGCTTATATCTAATTTGGGGTAAGACACATTCTATACAAACCATATGACAAGAAAGTTGTATCATTATGTTTTGCATTAAACATAACTGTATAACAGAAGCATTAAATACAAAACGTCAACTTTCTTTGTCTAACATTGATCCAAAGATCATATATAAAATCTGTCTTGTAAAATTCTAAGTGAACCTTGAAACAAGATTCAGTATATACATCCCCTATAGATATTACTTCCACTTCTTCATTGCTGTCAACCATTAGTTTCTCCTTTTCTTCATTTAGCTTTATCCTGTTTATGAACCCATGCATTGTGGAAGCACCTTGATCAGATACTCCACTATATAGTCACCAAGTACTTAATATGACTATCGCAAATTAGATTCATAAATTGATAAGCTAAGGAGTTATTTGATAGTCACAGTCTTTCCTTTTAGGCCTCATATTGCTGGGTTCTTTATGTCCCCAGGACCTTCACCAGCACTAGATTGACTAGCATCAGCATATGGAGAAGATTTAATCTTTCTATCTTTGATCTTGGTGTGCTTCATCTTTGCCTTCCATTTAGTTGCTTCGAGGGTTGTAGGAGTAACAAGCTTAAGTTTCTCATCCTTTGTAATGCAATAGGCAATCAAGGTATTGAAGTCCCATACCTTATCCCGTGAATAATATGTCATCACTAGATTATTTAACTCTGAAGGGAGTATATTTAGAGTCTGGTGAATAATAAACACATCAGGAAGAGAAATGTGCAGCATCTTCAGTCTATTGTGAAGACGTATCATTCTTGAAAAGTACCCTTTACTCCCCTTTCTCCCGTATACATCATAAAAAATAATTCTTTATTCAAGGCACTTGTCTCAACACTATATGAGACTGCGTACTTCTAGGAGGCATTTCCAAGAAATTACTGTGCTATATCTGTGTTAGGAAGTTCACTAAGTAGATGGTTAGGTACAGATCTCTTAATGGTCATCAGACATAATCTGTCAGACTGATCCTGGGCTTCATGGGCTGCTTTATGAGCTTTTGAGCTCATGGATGTAGATGGAGACGACCTATTTATCTGAATAGCCATATTAACCTCATCTATTTCCATAGCATTCAATTCATCCTCTGTCCACTTCTTTATATTGAAACCGGTCAGGGTTTCAATAGTGGCACTGATTTTATTGACAGAAAAGGTGAATCTATAGTAACTTTAATTAAATTAGCACAAATATAGGATAACAGCGATACCGAAAGCCTTTAAACATTATCTTTCCTAAAAATCTGAACACACATATTTTGAAACACCTTTGGGTTGAATATATAATATATGAAATTAGACTTCCACATAAAAAGCGATCAGAGTACAAACTATCAACTCTCACGACACTACCACTTTTGGGTGAATAGATCATTCAAGCAATGACTTTTCTCCATCTAATACCTTTATGATAATCTCAAAATGTTATATAAGGCCAACACCTTTGGGCAGAATAACCAAATATAAAGCCAGAGACATCCCTCAATATGCAAATAGAACAATCCAAAACACTGACTTGAAAGGCCATTTTGATGACTACATTCTCATCAATATCCCAGAAAGTCCATTAATACAAGGGATGCAACTTTATGTTATCCTCACATTCTTTATGGGCATATGGTATGTGACAATATACCTTCAATAAATGCAAAAACTTGAATGCACAGCCTCATTGTCACACACTCATACTGAAGGCATTCTCTGAAAACTTTATTTAAGAACTTCGTAAAAGAAAATTCTCAGTAGAGTGACTATCGTGCATTACTTGATACGGAACCGACCGTTTGAGACACAAGACCTCATGTATCTCTCTTATGGTAAATTCGTTGAACAAAAATTCACTCAAAAATGGCTTCAAAATGTCTTAATTCCTTTTCAAATAATTATCATGCAATCCTGAACCCTAAATATGAGACCCGAGATACAAAAACTTAAAGTATCTCCCTCATCGAAGCATAAAATTCACTTGAAATCGGATTTAGAACACCTTAATTCTGTCTTCTAGAGTTAAACTTTAATTTATTACTTATGTAATAAGTCCAGAAAATAGAAAAAATCACTTTATTAATTTTTCGGACTTGAAAACTACCCAAAACACCCTGGGGCACCCTTACGGGAAATCTGAAATTTTTGTGTTTTTTTACTGTAGCAGAAGTCCGTATGGCTAACGTCAGCGTGACGACAACCCAGCCATGTCACTGTGCGTGGGCATTGGCACATGTGCACGTCATGTGTGCAGTCTGGATGGGCATGTGCGTCATACGCTCCTGTATACCCACACTAGTGGGAACGTGGGCCGCGGGTTGTGCGTGCGGCGCATGTGCAATAGGTGTCTGTCTCTCGTTGGAGAGACGTGTCAGCGTGTAGTTGGAATGTGCATTGCACGCGCCAACTGTACGCCGCTACTCGCAGCTACTGCAGAGACGTCGAGCGCATGCGATGCACGGGCCCAATCCTACTCCTACTTTTGACGTCGGAGACAATTTTCGACATCCCAAAATTCCATTTTTTGCTCCGTTTGTCCCATTTTTTACTCGTTTTTCATAGCTAGCCTTATGTATACCACTTCTATGTAATTATATAAATAAAAAGCCAAAAAACCAATCAAAACCGGAGAAAAACCATATAAGTGAAAAATCGAAAACCAGGCAATTTGATCACATAACTGCTCTGATAGCACATGTAATACGTAGAACAAACGTTAAACATATCCAAGATCGGTCATGAAAGGATGAAAAAACAAAGGAATACAGAATACCTGATTTCGATTCCATCTCTGATTCTGAAGCCGATTTCAGTCAAACGAGCTCCAATCTCTAAGGACCTTTACGGAAAGTATTCACCGGCACGTGGTTTAGGTCTTTCTATAGTTTTCTCAATATGTAAGCTCTCTTAATGAGTAAGAGATTCCTAATTCTTACGATTGATTTGAGCAACTGCAAGAGACCTTAACTTATTTATATAGTTTTCATATTTGGCTTCCCCATCACAAGGTCGATATGGATCAGATCCATACTAAAAGGGATCCATTTTTTACCCAAATTTCAACCTATTGATTTAGATCATTTATTGGGCCACTTTATTATCTTTATCTAGATCAAATAACGTAACTTAACTGATAATTTATTTGAAAACCAAATTACAATTAATAACTGTCCACTGTATAGAAAATTGACAAAATTGCCCTTAGGGGCAAAAATGTCTTACAAAATCAACTTCCACATCATACTCATCCTAGTTGCAGAGCCAATTGTAATGAGCATGAAATCAGTTATTAGAGTAAAAAATGATATGAATGAACTCGCCTCCTAGTAGGTCAATTCAGATGGTTATGGCTTATTCGTGTTACAACACAAAGAAAGAAAGATCTTTACTAGGTATGAATCTAGTTTCAAGCAATTGTTTATCGTCACAACCACAACATTAACATCGTATAAAGACTTATAGTTCTCATATTATAAATTGTAAAATGTATCATGACAAAAGAAACTCTCTTATCCCTAAAAACGTTTAAAGTAAATTCTTAACTAAAGGAATCATTTGAAGTGAACATCTTTTTTATACTATATTAGTATTAAAATTTCTTATAAATACGAGATTTTATGGGCTAAGATAATTACTAGTCATATTAATATATAAAACATTATTAATAAGTTGTCTTTATTTTCGAACATTCGGGTTGCACCTTAAATTTGTTTGATCTTATTTAAACTTACCCTTGCTCTTAAGGCTTGCGGGCTTGATTTGAATGTTGATTTAAGAAAATCACTACAAAGTTGAATAGTTAATCGTATGTTACACTCAATTTACGTCTTTAACTATTGGGAAAGGAAAATATGTGGTGTTAAAAATTAAACCTTTTTTACCTTGATTGAAACTATAAGGAGCAAATAAAAATGCTCAAAATAAATTACACAAGAGAACTATAAATTTTTAACATGGAAAATCTTCTCAATGTGAGAAGTAAATCGTAGGACCTAGTCCAGAAAATAATTCACTATAAAATCAATGAACATATCAAAATAAGTTCCCAATAATTCAAGAGATCATAACAATAAATAATCACCAATAAAAGTGGTAATCAACAATGTATATATCAAAATTTAACAACAAAAATAACAACAACCCCAATGCACAAGGCTCCCCACTTTGAAATGGCCAGAGGAGGGACATTAATTGTACGTAGCCTTTTCTTATCATTTTACAAAGAGGTGGTTTCTATGACTTGAACTCATGACCTTCAATCATAAATGAGTAACCTTATCAGTTGCTCCAAAGCTCTAGATATACTGTAAAGACTCCTTTCTATACTATGATAGTTCATTCCTAGTACTATGATAATTCTTCTCTAGTACCATTACAATTTCTCTCTAACACTATCAATTTTAATAGCTGTCGTAGAATATCCTTTCTCACACCAAGGGAGAAAATGGTTATAAGCACTTACAAAAATGAAGAGAACATCCAAAATAAAATAAAAAATATAACAAAATTAAGAAACCATACTATCCATACAAGATAGGCATACACCAAGCATAAAACTTGTGTACAAGGGAAATGAATATACCCATACTCACTAACCGCACCTATAAGTTTAGGATAAGTGAGAAGAAGAAAATAGTTTTTCAAACCCTATATACGACTGAAACTCCAAGAGGAGAGAAAGTGAGGAATATGGATGGTCACATCATTCACCGCACACAAAAGAATTTGAAAAGTAAAAAAAATATCTTCATTAAGGTTACAACTTTCATATAAAATGCATATAACTCGAACTTCTTTTAATTATAGTGGCTCTACTTAAGCAGGAGCCAAAACAAAATCCCTCTTTGACTTAAGTGGAGGCGTCTACCAAATGGTAATTAAACGATAAGCATCAAACTTTCTTCATAGTAAAAACTTCGTCATCGTATCTTAACCATTATCATCTGTATGCATCTTTTCAAGCTCAAGCAACTTAGATTCTTGAACATCATGTATGCAATGATATTTCACTTCAAAATGTTTAGATCTACCATAGAAGTAGGATTCTTTCTAGGATGTATTGGACTTTAACTATCACAAAATAGAGCATACCTTTTTAAAGAAAAAACGAGTTCTTAGAGAAACTTCTTCATATAAAATAACTCTTTGAAAGATTTAATTGCAACAATAAATTTAGCCTGAGTAATAGATTATTCAATAAAGTTTTGTAACCAATATTGCCAAGTTACAGGCCCCATTGCAAAGATAATTAGATAGCCTGAAGTCAACTTTCTCGATCAGCATCACCTGATATATGATATGTGCTTAATTGATTATGAATTTATTCTTTAACACTTAGTTATTATTGCTATAAAAATGCTTAGGATACTCACTTTAGTTCATATTTGATTTTAGGCACAATTCAGAAGTGAAACAACTAAAGTGAGTCAAAAGCACTATATTTAAGCTGTTTTTCAAGGATACGTACTCACTTGTCTTCATAAAGCAAGAAAAAGCAGGATTAGAGCAAGGGAAGACAAGAAAATGCTAAAAGAATTGAAGAATTATGTGGTCATGGCCTTAAGATACACCTCACAACCATGACAAATAAGTCATAGTCGTGAGAGGTGTGTCATACCCATGACACACCATGTCATCGGCGTGACATTAGTTGTATGGACGTGACAACCCATGTCACATCCATGCAAGTGAGACACCACTTACAGTTCACAACCATGAGACACTACCACCTCACCCTGAAACCCTACATTTTTGTATAAAAACATCATTTTGATGATAGAAACTTGTGTTTTCATCTGAGAGAAGTTTGAAGAACCAAAAGAGCAGTTTCGGGAGAAGGAAGAAGATCAAACCTCTCATCCTTTGGAGACGTATGGAGAGCTAGACATTTTGACGTTAGTTCGGAGGTGTCATTGATGTTGATGCCCCAGTTAAGCATTTCTGTCATTGTTTGTTGTTCTTTCTCTTAAGGATTGATTGTGTTATCCTATGTTTAATGTTTGAGTGTTATGTAAGAAAGATCAAATGCTTTATTTTATTATTTTTATGTAAGAACCAATTGCTAGAATTCCAATATAATCAGTAATTGTTATGTTGAGATTTGTTTGCAGCGACTAATGATTTTTAATCATTAGGGATAACATAACCTAGGTTAAATGACCCGATTTTTTATGTCTATTACCTAGATTAACTTGTTTTCCTAATTCATAATGCAGTTGTCTAATTAAATCTAGAGATCGTATCCTAGGTTATTTAATGGCTAGGTTTAATTAACGAGTGTCTCTTAATTAAACATGACCTAAAGGAAAACTGAAGTTAACAGAGCTTATTGTTAATTGCAATTAATAGTTATTAGGAGATGTATAAGGACAATAATTTAATGAAATATTTCTAATTAGGTGTAGACTGAAATTGAACCAAAGAATCAGGTTACTAACGAATTCATCACTTTCATCATTTTTGCATGTTTTCTTTAACTTTTTTGTTAGCTTAGTTTCATTTTATTTTCTTATTAGAAAATGAACCAAAGCCCCCTTTAAACCTAAAAATCGATTATTTTCATTTCAAAAGCTTTACACACTCTCTTTGTGGAATCGACTTAGACTCACCACTGATACAGTTATAGGTCTAGTTTATTTTGAGTAGTGTTATGATATGCTACGTTAATTTTAGTACCATTGCCAAGGAGTGTGGTGTTTTACTTTTTTTTCTTGATTTTAATTAAAGTTTTGTATATATTTGTTTGTCATCTATTTTTACATATATTTCTTGATCTTTTAACATTTGTTTGTATTTGTTTTAAAAAAATTACATGGAAGGAAGTAACTTTTTTATAACTCATATTCTCAATCCTATAACCATATTTAGAGTGATCATACAAACTTTATTTATGGATGGGATAATCAACAATATTACTTCCATGATAGTTTGTAGGATGCACAATAGTTCCTATATAGACCAAAAGCTTCTTATTGCAACTTAGGTACATCTTCGGAGGACTTCCTTAATATTATGACTGTTAACAATATTAAATTTCAACAGAATATGTAGTAGATTTAATAGGGTGTACAACAGCAGTTCCAATAGGAAATGATGCAAGTTTAGCAAGATATAATGTCTAGACTCTAGAACGTGGCAAGCCAGATGGGTCAGATGATGGAAGCTATCATCTACCTAGAATCACAAAGTGGAGAGGCACAACTATCTCAACCTGAGGTGTACCCAAGGGAAATTATTGCAGAGGCCTTACAGAGTGAAGAGGAGCTTGAGAATCTTGAGAATACTACTCAAAGAATTGCTTGTGTGGAAAGAGTGGAGAAGGAGCTTGAAGCAGAAAGGGATACATCTTTTAGCTCGAAGGTAAATACTGAGTTCCTAATTGTTGTTAAGATTGACTCTTTACCTTTACCTTCCTAATTGTTGTTAAGATTGACTCTTTACCTTTACCTAGTAAGTTAGAGAAATTAAACAAAGAAGAAAAAGGTGAAAAGCCATTCGAGATCTTTTCAGAGTGCATGGACTTAGTAAAGATTGGAAGTTTGAATATAGTGAAGACACTTGAGATCATCAACCTAGACCCTATCCTCAAGAACATCAAGTGGAGGAAGCACATGTGACACCTTAAGATCATAACTTTGTCACGTGATGAAGAAAATAAGGAATCAAGCTAGCAACACTAAACAAAGGCACTTGTTGGGAGGCAACTTAAGGGAAGTTAATTTCCTTTCCTTTACATTTTTGCATTTATTTCTTATATGCATGTATGTTTGTAGTTGCTTGTTTTTACTTATTTTTAAGTTTTCAATCAAAATGATAGAGAGAATAAAACAAACAAACAAATAAATTCTCCTTTTCTATTGCTCCTAGGAATATATAGTCATGATTGAAAAATGAATTGAATAGAGAATTTCATGGCAACTTTACCAATATTTTTGCTCTTGTGATTGGTCGGTATGGATTATCTTTAAAAGAGTAGTGACTAGTGGTAGACACAAGCTAGTGAGATTTTGAGCCTTATTAGACTTACACATTCATATCAGTCTTATTGTCTTTTGCTTATGTGTGACCTTCATGACATGTACATCCTGACTTTGCTTTGATTTTCTATTCAAGACCATATTTTTACCACATTCATTAACATGAAAATGATTAGGCCTTCTTTGTTTTTCCAAGCTACATGATCCAATACCCTACCTATCGCTATTGTTAACCCCTTTTGAGCTTTATTAGCCTTTTTTATGTACAAACCACGTTACATGCTATTAAACTTAACCAAATGTCCTACCTAAGCTATAAAGCTAGTGGTTATTTGTTGATTGTTGATGATTCTGGGTGAGCAAAAGTATAAGTGTGGGGGTGTCCAAATGTGTGGGATGGTTATAATTATTGGGATGTCAATTTATGTCTTATCATTGAAGTTCCCATGTGGATGTAGCTTCTTTCAATTTTTATATGAAAAAAGAGAAAAGAAAAAAGAAAAATAAAACAAAAGAAAAAGGAAAAGAAAAGAAAAAATATGTTTAAATAAAATTATCAAGGAGGAAGTGCATATATGTTGAAAAGTTATTTATGATTAGTCTTTCCTCCTAAAGTTGTATTGAATGAGTTACTTGAATATGTTGGATATGAGGTAGATGTTGCTTTCAATAATCACTCCCCGTGGTCACAAAATCTTGTTTATGATTAATTTTTGTGAGTGATATATGCTTAATGTGGTTTTGTGGTGAGAGAGATTGAGTTTGAGCTGTGAAACATAGTTTTTGCATTCATTGTAACTGATGGTACCTAATTTTGAATGAATGTTAGTTTTTGTGCTTGATGTTGTATTCAGTGGTACTTTTGTTTCACTAGCTTTAATGACTACATCTCACCTTACTGTTACCCACATTACAACCTTGAAAAATGCTTTGATTTATGATTATGGATGTGAACTTTAGTGGTGGACAAATGAAATGATTTGCAAAGTTGTGGAATGTTTTGATCATGAATGGTATTGAGTGTACCTGTGAATATATCTTAGTTAAATACATTTTGTCCAAGTCTACCATTAGATTGCTCAATTTCTAAAGGTGATAAATGTTAATTAGTCATGATTAAAAAGTGTTGAATGTTAAATTCTTGTTATGATTTTTAAAGGTTATTCATCTTTTCTTATGATTATGTATTCTTGAAACATATGAAAAATGAGTAAATTATTTTGGGTCTATGATCTTAATTTTGATGTTTTATCTGAGGACGGTCAAAAGTTAAGTGTAGGGAAAATTGATATATGCTTAACTATTCCATAACATTTAGTGATTATTACTATGAGAATGCGTAAGATACTCACTTTAGTTCATATTTGATCTTAGCCACAATTCGGAAGCAAAAGAGCTAAAGTGAGTTGAACGTATTATATTTGAGTCGTTTATGAAGATACACACTCATTTGTCTTCATGGAGCAAGAACAAGAAGGATTAGAGCAAAAGAAGACAAGAAAATGCTAAAAGAATTGAAGAATTATGTGGTCTTGGCCTTAAGATACACCTCACAGTCGTGACAAATAGGTCATGGTCGTGAGAGGTTTGTCATGCCCATGACACACCTATCACGCCCATGCAAGGTGTCTCATGGTTGTGAGACGCTGCCACCTTACCCCGAAACCCTACATTTTTTGTATAAAATCATCATTTTGATGATAGAAACTTATGTTTTCGTCTAAGAGAAGTTTGAAGAGTCAAAAGAGAGGTTTCAGGATAATGAAGAGGGGCAAACCTCTCATCCTTCAGAGACCTATAGAGAGCTAGACATTCTAACATCGATTTGGAGGTGATATTGACGTCGACGCCCCAATTAAGCATTTCTCTCATTGTTTGTTTTTCTTTCTCTTAAGGATTGATTGTGCTATCCTATGTTTAATGTTTGGGTGTTGTGTGAGAATGATTGAATGCTCTATTTGATTATTTTTATGTAAGAACCTATTGCTAGAATTTTAATATAATATGTAATTGTTATGTTGAGATTTGTTTTTGGTGACTAATGGTTTTTAATCATTAGGGATAACATAACCTAGGTTAAATGACTTGAGCCTGTGTGGATGTTGCCTTGATTAATCTATTGTCCTAATTTGTAATACGACTGTCCAATTAAATCTAGAGATCGTATTCTAGGTTATTCGATGTCTAGGTTTAATTAATGAGCGTCTCTTAATTAAACATGACTTAAGGGAAAACCAGGGTTAACAGAGCTTGTTGTTAATCCACGATTAATAGTTTCTATGAGAGGTATAAGAACAACAATTTAATGAAATATGCTTAATTGGGTGTAAGCTAAAATCGAACCAAAGAACTGGGTTCCTAACAAATTCATCACTGCATGTTTTCTTTAATTTGATTTCGATAGCTTAGTTTCATTTTATTTTCTTATTAGAAAATCAACCAAAACCCTCTTTA
The DNA here is from genome assembly GCA_027568935.1 of Erythroxylum urbanii. Taxonomy (NCBI): domain Eukaryota; kingdom Viridiplantae; phylum Streptophyta; class Magnoliopsida; order Malpighiales; family Erythroxylaceae; genus Erythroxylum; species Erythroxylum urbanii. The sequence continues at coordinate 2,868 of JAOQML010147750.1, read as the reverse complement.
AACCTAAACACTAATTATTTTCATTTCAAAAGCTTTATACACACTCTCTGTGGGATCTACCTATACTCACCACTGTTACAGTTATAAGTTTAGTTTATTTTAAGTAGTGTTATAACGTGCTACGTCACTATATCTGAATCTGTGTACCTAGAAAGAATAGGAATTCCTATTCCAAAACAAAGTTTCAAATTGGAAATGCCTCGAAGATATCTCATAGTACACTTTACAACATTTTAATGCCCTTTATTTGGATTAGACAGAAAATAATTAACTGTATTGATTGCATTAGCAATATCAAGCCTTGTGCAAACTATTGCATTCATCAAACTTCCTACTACTGATGTATAAGGAATATTCTATATGTCTTCTTTCTTTTTTCCATTAGATAGAATGTTTAGTGCTAAGCTTAAAATGAGTAAAAATAGATGTGCTTATCACTTTGGCTTTATTCATATGAAACCAGTGAAATATATTCTCAATATACCTTTCCTGAAACAACCATAATTTCTTTGCTTCTTTATCGCAGATAATTTGCATGCTAAGGATTTGTCTTTCTCCTCCTAAATCCTTCATTACAAAATACTTACTAAGCTCTTTTTTCAACCTACTAATTATAGAGCATTATGACCAACAATCAACATGTCATTAACATATAGCAATGAAATGATGAAGTCATCGTTAGAAAAATTTTGGACAAATATGCAATGATAAAAAATAGTCTTATTGTATCCTTACTAAATCATAACTGACTCAAACTTCTTGTACCATTTGTCTTAAAGAATGTTTCAAAATATATAAGTTATTCTTCAGCTTACAAACATAGTTCTCTTTACCTTTCACCACAAAACCCTATAATAGCTTCATATAAATTCTCCTCCTCCAAATCACCATGGAGAAAAGTGGTTTCCAACTGTTTAACCTTTAAAACAAGTCTGATTGTTAAAATAAAAATAACTCTAATGGGAGACATCTTAATAACAAGCGAGAAAATCTCTTCAAAGTTAATTCCCTTTTTATATCAAAAGCATTTGACAACTAACCTAGCTTTATATCATGGATGAGAAGAATTCTCTTCATTCTTCACCTAATAAACTCATTAATTCTATAAAGTTTTTATGCCTTTAGGCAAGCTAAACAGCTCAAAAATTTGGTTATCATATAAAGATCAAGTCATATTTCATAGATGCAACCCACTCATTCTTATGATCACTCTCTATAGTCTCTTTAGAGCTCTCAAGTTCTCCCCCACCATAGAGGAGCAATTGCATCAAATGAATAACTAGTGGAATGAATTCTCTCTCTAGTAAACCTCATAAGTGGAACTATACATTCAATAATAACCTTAGGAACATAAACATCTATATCATTAGCAACATCACCATCAACACCTTTAACTCGATCATCATGAATATGATTCTGCAAATATTTCTGGTTGCCAAACTCAGTTATATTTTGTAAATGTGTCTCTATAGCTATATCAAGATTAATTAATCTATCAAAATCTTGAGACTTTGATTTCTATGCCTTATTAATATCTTTAATATTATGATCCTCTAAGAAAATATCATAATTTCAATTAATTTTTTTTTTCAACTGGATCATACAACATGTAACCAAACTTATCATGGTCATCACTAATAAAGATACATTACCTTGATATTTGGTTTGGACATCTCATTTTTGGCACATGTATAAATGTTTTTCAACCAAACTAACATCATATTCATGCTCTCCGTTAGGTTATTCGATTGAGTAGTTTTGGTATGTGAATTCTATATTTAATACCCTATTATCTATAATACTTATAAAAAGGTCCATATTACTCACCATCATTATCAGTAGAAATACATTTTAACTTCTTTCTGTATTGCCTTTCAATAGAAGCTTGAAACTACTTAAAGGCACCAAATATATAATCTTTTAATTTCAAGACATAAACCTAAAGTTTACTTGAACAATGATTAATAAACATTATAATATAAAGTCCACTATGATTAGTAAACATTATAATATAAAGTCCACCACTAGAAGTTGGATGAATTTTTCGGAGTTAGTCAATATTGTAATAATCTCAATTGCACTGCGTAGCTGTAACTAAAACTAACAAATAAGAATCGATCCCATGAGGATAATGAGTACTAGTAACTTCCATTGTTCTATTATCTAGTCTACAAATGAATTATGGTTTTTGAATTGAAGAAATTAAAATTGAGCAAATAAAATAAATGAGCAACAAAATTAAATCAGAGAATTACGAAAGCACTTAGTGAATTACTAAAATCAAACATTTAATATCTAGGTTTTGAATCGCCCTAAAATCTTAACAAATTGATTTTTTATTATGCAATTGTTTTGTTGGTTTATTAGACTGTGGAGACTCCTATGGTATACTAATAGCTGACCTTAAGTCTACTAACAATTAATCCTAAGGTTTCGAACATAATTACTTAGGTTAAAGGTTAAAAGATTGGATTACCAATTTATGAGTCCCTTTATTAGGTTTGACCCTAATCTGGAAGATTTATGTCTTCTTATCTCTATGGATGTAATCAACTACTTCTAATTACTGTAGATCTATTCATCGATTGGATTTCTCAATCCTTACGTATGAAATCAAATTATGATCTAATATTCTGGACTACTAGAACATAAAAAATTAATTGGATCGTAACAAATCAATCAACCGATTGCATTAATAAAAGAGTCATCACTTGTTAATGTAACATCCCGTTTCCATACAAAGGGATGAATTATAGAAACGGGTACACGAGAGATCAATCGGAGAAATTATGAAAACACATCTCATGCTCATGCATTTGTGAACAGTGATTTTTGCACATGAAAATTTACTGTACATGCATTCATGAC
>JAOQML010147692.1:0-14722 GCA_027568935.1 Erythroxylum urbanii | reverse complement strand
AGCATGAGATGTGTTGCTTTTCCACACTTGGACCCGTTTCTCTGGTCCGACCCGTTCTATGAAAACGGGATGTTACAGAATGAATCCCATCTTCTTACAATTGTTTGATCTTGTGTTGTTGTGATTTCTTAATTGATAAGTGGTTAGTCCTTTATTTTGATCTACTTGTTATAATTTCATAATTTCAATTTCAGTTAATCTATATTCAATTGCTTAATTTCTATTTAACTTTATTTTCATTTTAACACATTTCTATAACTTAGACCAAGTTAGGATTCAATTAGTTAAGCTAATTCCTCAGGGGACCGACATCTTAACTACTATGCTTAAGATCTGTGCAATTACAAAACATTAAGGGTTTTATGTAAGCAAAATTTGTTCAACAAGTTATTGGCACTGTTATCAGCAAGTTAGTTTAGGATTAGTTGGATTCTTTTGTTCTAAGGATTTTTTCACCTTTCTTGTGTTTTTGCTACTGCATGAACACAAGAGTCACTCAGAGTTCAAGCATGATCGCCAAAATGTTAGCACTTGATGTCACTTGATTAGAACAAGCAATTCAAATAGCAAGATGCCAAGAAGAAGAAATAGAAGAAACAATGGAGAAAGAGTTTAATCAAAAATTCAACCAAAGAGTCAATCAAGGAGGCCAGCAGTGAACTTTGACGGACTTCATAAGACCAGAATTCAATGCTGCAAACTAAGGCATCACTTAACCGAGTGTAAGCTGCATCATTCGAGATTAAGTCAACCTTATTGAACATGCTATAGACTAACATACAATTCTACGAGTTAACGAATGAGGATCCTAGCCTCCATTTAGATATTTTCTAGAAATATATGATATCTTTCGATATCATGAAGTATTGAAAGATGCTATTAGGATGAGACTCTTTCCTTTCACTCTTAGGGATAGAGCCAAGGCATGTTATCATTTGTTAAACCTAACAAACATCACCACTTAGGGGCAGTTGGTACATGTGTTTTTGGATAAGTACTTTGCTCTAACCAAGATGACAAAGTTGATAAAGGAAATTACAAATTTCCAACAAAGTGATGGGGAGTCACTTTATGAAGCATGGGAATAGTATAAGGATTTGCAAAAGAGGTGCCCTCACCATAATCTACCTAAAGAATTCCTTCTGCAAACCTTTTACAATGGAATTACTCCACCCAAACAAGGCACCATTGATGCAGCATTTAGAGGATCTCTAATGAGAAAGACAGTTGAAGAAATAGTAGAACTACTGGAAGAAATGGCAAGTAATAGTTGTCTTTGATCAATGGATAGAAGTAGACAGCAAACAACCTTCCATTAGCATAAGGGAGCCATTGTTGTTGACTCAATAACGAAAATGCAAGCCAAAATTGACAGCTTAACAATATGAAAACCTCCTCTTCAGCTCCTGTTAAAGCAATTCAGCAGAGATGTGAATTATATGGACAAGATAACCATGATATCCATTAGCTGCTTCTTAATGTAAACAAAAAAAATGGAGTAATTCAACTATATGGGATGAGGAGAGAGGAAAAATCCTTACTCCAACACGTATATGTTGATTGTAAAACCAATTCACTAGTTTTATGCTCAAAACCGTAAGTATACGGGGTGTAACTTATAATAAAGAAAAGATATTGATCCTTCAGAGATTATTTTTATAAGCTACTAAATTCAGACTGCTTCATTTGAGAACCAATTTTAATGAATAGAAACTAAAAATTAAACTAAATCAAACAACTAACAATGAACAAATGATAAAACAAAAGTGCAAAAACTTAAAATTCAAGATTTAACAATTAGAGACCATTTTTTCCTATTTTATCTCCTTCCTACCTTGTTAATTGAATTGTGCCTCACCTAAGATGTCCTAATGTATTAACTATCCTCTCTCAAGGTGTAATTAATTATCCCTAGCCAAATTAGATGGAAATGATTAAGCAATCTCTCAATCTACAAAATCAGTCCACCAATTCAACTAGTTATGAAGTTATCCTATGGGTAATCAACTAATTAGCCAAGATCTCTCTCTAACTAATCAATTAACTTGATGAATGTAGGTCTATAGAGTGTCAATTCTCATTGTACAGCCCTACATAATTTACCCAACTCAATTTCTCAATATATTGCAAGGTATAAGCTCAACATTCATCAAAAGCATCATTCATTCAAATCAACAAAGTAGGAGTTCAATAAGTAGTTCAAAAGTAATCTCTACAAATAACTCAACTACTCATAATGTCATTAATATCTCCAAGAACCAGAAAATCCATAATAAATATGCTAGAAGAGAAAAAAAAACGAAATAAGAACTAGATGAAGCAAGCTCCTCCTCTTCTTTGCCCAAATCTGGAAAATCTAGAGTTGGTGTGCTCTTTGCCCAATTTGGAATGGAAATCTTTATTCCCTACCTCTCTCTAGGCTCTAAATCTATTTTTTAACTCAAGGAAGCAAGTTCTCACAACCCACCCTCGGCCCTTGGAATTTTTACCCTTATATAGTCACAAGAACCTTAGAATAAGTGAAACTCGCATGTCTTTTCGTGTTAGGGATCCCACGATCTTTGGAATTAGCAAGAATCCCACGATTGTGGGTTTTTGTCTTACAATTCCTCCACTTCTCTTCTCCTCTCTTGGTCCCTAGGTCAATCACAAAGGCCACCACCACCACCCCCCAATTCCTATATCAAAATGATCAATTCTTACCCTAAATCAACATCAAACATAAAAGAACAACCATGAAAATCAAATTAAACAAAAACATACAAAATAAGTCCTAAAACATAACAATAATAACCTATTATGCAAGAAAAACATGCCAAATACTTAGAAAAACACACACTAATGCACAACTATCAACTTCCCCACACTTAAATCTTTGCTTGTCCTCAAGCAGTCAAACACATCAATCAATTCCATCACTTTGTTTTCACAAAGTTCAAAACATGCAATCCCTCAAAGTTGGCCAACTCAAATGTCAAGCTACACAATCATGACTACTTTTCATTAGTGTACATAAGTAAACTCAATTTATGGCACCATCACTCAAAGATGATTATAAATGCAAAATGAATCTTCCTCATAGTTTCGCTCATTTCTCTCAAGAGTTTGATGGTTAGTGTGGTCTTACTTCACCGTCGAGAAACGAAAGAAGACTTCTGTCGACAAGTTGAACTCATATTCATATGTAGCTCCCTTCTTTTTAGGTGTGAAGTAGTGTCAAACCAAAATACCTAACAAGCATTACCTCTCCCAAGCTCCCTATAGGAAACTACACTACTATAAGCTTGTTAATACACCAATTCTCCTCTACAATATTTACATGCATAAATAGATCAAAAGGACTTGCTTTGGGTTGTAATATGGTAAAAGTTAAGGTGGGTCAAATGATGTAAAGGGTTTAATACAAGCATTCATAAAGTAATAAGTGAACAAAAGGATAACAAAACATATTTCTAAGATATACAAATGTAAATATACTATACTCCGTACTTATTGATGCTACTAAAATGTTCTTTTCTTCTCTTTTTTCAATAATTGAAGAAACAATGAAAAAAATAGCAACTAAATGTAATGTGATCCAAGAGTAGAAGTATCATTTAACTCATCTTGAAAAAAAAATTAGCAAAAATCCCAAACTAATGCATCACTTAATACTCTACTAAGCTTGTGAATGGGTAGGCTAATGGGGTTTTAGGTTTTAAAATGTGGGGTGTTTTCAAGAAACAAAAGGGTTAAGGCTTAACGAGGGTAGCAAGGGGTAATAAAAGGTGGGTCATTTAAGCCAAAGGTTAACACAAAAGGGCCTTAATCATCTCTATTAAGTATACATCTAGTAGACTAAAACTGATTCAAAGCAAGTTCTGAAGGTAGTAACCTAAGGAAGCATCACACAAACAAAGAAATAAAATGACTATAGATGGAGTCATATAGGCTCAATCCTCATATTTGCTCAAATAAAAATTCATTATGCGTCCCTACACTACCCAATTGCTTAAGTGTCAAATTTTGAGTAAGCTTATGTAACCAACTACTTTTCATCACTCAACATGGTTCACTCTCTACTCAAATAGAACATGGTTCACTCTCCACTCAAGTAGCCTAATCTAAGTTCAAGCATGCATTCAATCTTATTCCAACTAGCATGATAGAATCTCATGGCAAAACAAATCAAATGATTCAAATGTGGTTCCATTGCTAACACAAAGCAACATAAAAGAACAACCTAATATGCCTAAACCATACATCCTAATTAACAAAATGCAAACAGTGAATAAGACAAATTAAAACAATGCAATTTACAAAGAAAATGTCACCTCTCCACGTTTGAACAACACATTGTCCTCAATGTGACTAGGAAACCACAAAAGGAAACTAAAACATCGAACATAACATTGAACAAACAATCAAGTAAAATAACTAATAAGGTAAATAAAACAACGTAAAAGGTAAAGGGTAAGAAAGCTTCATGAAGATTGTGGTAGTGAAGGCATAGGGGAAGGGACTTCAATATTCTTCATCCGGATGAGCTTGAAGAGTTTCTTTTTGATGTACCGCTACTCCTTATACACTTGTCTCATCTTGAGGCTGAGCTCATTAATTTGTAGTGTCATTTGTTGATGGTTTTCGGCCATGTGGTTGAGGATTTTCTGGAACTTATCAACGTCTACTACTACGATTGGTTTTTCTTCAACTGCTTATTCTTGGGGCTCCGGGGTGCTTAAGAGGAGGATGGTTGAGAACTGGCTGCATCGTTGCCCTTTTTTCTCATAACTCGTTGCCCTTTTTTCTCATAACAGTAGTGCACATCTGAGGATTTCGGAGCTCCATAGAATGGGGCTCCAAAATTTCAGAGCGTCTCAAATATGGTACATCAAACATATCAGGTATAGCTATGCGCACACTATCCACATCAAGATTATAATGCAAAGCCAAAGCCGTAACAATGTAAGCCATGCTAAAATTGAGCTTTTATTAATAATGTAACCCATAATAGATTGAAAAATGCGATAAGGTGTATTCACTTTAATTTTACAATCCATGCACCAAAGAAAGAAAAGTTCCTTAGTCGAACACTTGGTGGTTTCAGTTTTGTTGAAAACAATTAGGCACATAAACTTGTGAAGAAGGAAGTGCTCGGTACTACGAACCAAAGTGTTGGGTGCATTCCTAGAGTCAAAAGTGTTTTCACTTGTAAAGATCTTCCAATAATCATACACATAAAAATCATCATAGTCATCCAAAACTTTGGTGTTATACAATTCAAAGAACGTACGAAGAACAGTATAATCCAACCTATATGCTACCTATCCTAAACTAGAATGTGTCCATTTTAGTATTGTAGTGCATAGTGGTGAAAAATTCTCTAGTCATCATAGGGTATGTCAATACATCACAATGAATTAAACGACCCCAACTACTATTTGCAGCCAATCTTTCAATGTTACGTCTTAGTCCTAGATTTTCTTACAGGTTAAAATCAAAGTACCTAGAAGGCAAAAACTCTCTATCCTTAAAGTCCTAGAATCTCATACCTTCTTCTTTTGAAAAAATAGGGAATGTTGCGCGAAAAGTGGCTACCATATCATGTTTACCTTCTCTGGAGACTTGGAGGCACAGTTGGTCAGTTGATTTATGGGCTATAAGCTTTTTTGGAGCCAGAAAAACCTGTAAAAAAAGAGTCAACAGAGAGATTAACATGTTTTTGAGAAAGAAAGAGAGAAAAACTTAACAAATCCTTGGATTCTTGAGTGGATAATGTGAAATAAGTGTTAAAGGAGTGCATAATGATAGAAAAATGGAGAAAATACCAAGATTTAGGGGGGAAAATGAAGGATTTATGAGGTTTTGGTTCATGGGTGTCGGTTTTAAAGTGAGAGAATGTAAGAAGATGAAGAAAAAAGAAAGGAGGGATTTTCAAAAATACTTCAGCTGGGGATCCTATGATTGTGGGACTCCTTGTGCTTCCCACGATTGTGGTTTAAGGCTCCAAAAACTTTTTAAAGAGCTTTCCCACATTTGTGGGAAACAGACTCATTCCCATCATTGTGGGCACTGTACAGACACCCAATCTTGCTTTTCCAACTTTTTAGCCCTCTTCCAAGCTTAGCATGCATTCCCAACATTTAAGCAACCTGCAAACACATTAAAATCACCCAGCCAACAAGAAATTTGAAGAGAAAATAAGTTAAAACTCAAACAAAACCCAAGTAAACACCAAAAAATTATAGAAAACTCCTTCTTTTTAATGTGAGCATCATGCTACTTTTTTGCTCTTTCTTTGTACAATTTAGCATTTTCATAAGCTTCAAATCTCAACTCTTCCAATTCATCAAGTTGTAACAATCTTTTCTCACCCGTAAGCTTCCAATCCATATTCAACTTCCGAATTGCCCAATAGGCTCTATGCTCAACTCCAAAGGTAAATGACAAGCCTTGCCATACACAAGCTTATATGGAGTAGTACCTATGGGTGCCTTGAAGGTTGTCCTATACGCCCAAAGTGTATCATCTAACTTTAAAGCCCAATCTTTCCGTATAGTGGTCTCTACCTTCTCCAAAATCTTCTTCATTTGTCTGTTCACCACTTCCACTTGGCCACTTGTTTGTGGATGGTAAGGAGTCACCACTTAACGATGCACATTATATCTTTTTAATAGAGCTTCAAATGGTTTGTTGTAAAAATGACTCGCTCCATCACTGATTACCGCTCTAGACATTCCAAATCTAGTGAAAATCTTCTTGATAAATCTTTGCACCACCTTGCCATCATTGATTGGAGTAGCTACAACTTCAAGCCACTTAGAAACATAATCAACTCTAACTAATATGTATGTGTTACGTAGGGAGGATGCGAATGATCCCATAAAATCCAAACCCCACACATCAAATATTTCCACTTTTATGATGTTCAAAAGTGGCATCTCATCCCACTTTGATATGTTGCCTACTCTCTGGCATCTATCACGCTGTAACATAAACTTTTGGGCATCTTTGAACAAACTTAGCCACTAGAACCCACATTCCAAGAGACAAGTCGTCGTCTTGTTCACTCTATAGTGTCTTGTATACACTGAACTATGATATTGAGTCAAAACATCAGGCTTTTCATCTTCAGGGACACACCTGCCAATCACATTGTCAGCACAAATTTTATATAATACAGGTTCATCCAAAATATAGTGGGAACAATGGAATAAGAAACGCTTCCTTTATGGATATAAGAAATCAGAAGGAAGAATAACACGTGAGAGGTAGTTCACAATATCTATAAGCTAAGGACGAAGAGGATTTTCTACCATCATTAAAGCCTCATTAGGAAAGCTCTCCTCGATTTCCTCTTCTTCTTTATGGTGCCCCCTTCAAGTCGTGATAGGTGGTCTGCTATAGTATTTTTTGCTCCTTGCTTGTCTTTAATCTCAATGTTGAATTCTTGGAACAAAAGTAGCCACTGGATGAGCCTAGCCTTGGCATCCTTCTTGAAAAAAAGATAAAGTAACATCAAATGGTCTGTAAAAACAATAACTTATGAGCCTAAAAGATAAGAACGAAATTTCTTACATGCAAAATACCACTGCAAACAACTCCTTTTTCGTAGTTGTGTAATTAGTTGTGCTCCCATCAAGATCTTGCTTACGTAGTAGATGGTGTATAGCCTCTTTACCTTTTGCGGGCTAAGGACACAGCTAATGCCATGATCACTTGCATCAGACATAATCTTGAAGGGAAGTGACCAATCTGGCGATGTCAGAATGGGTGCTGCTGTAAGTGCCTTCTTTAAGTTGTTAAAAGCATCCAAACAAGCATCATCAAACACAAAAGACACATCTTGAACTAATAAATGAGTAAAGGGTCTAGTGATAAGAGAGAAATCCTTGATGAACCATCTGTAGAACCCTGTATGACCAAGAAAAGCTTGGACGCCCTTGATGTTGGTAGGAGGTGGTAGCTTTTCAATCACTTCAATCTTAGCTCGATTCACTTCAATCTCCTTACATAAGATCTTATGGCTAATACAATTCCATCTTAGACCATGAAATGACACTTCTCCTAGTTCAAGACTAGATGAGACTCCTCATATCTGTCAAGCACTCTATCTAAATTAAACAAGCAATGATCAAAAGAATCTCCAAAGATTGAGAAGTCATCCATAAATACCCCCATGTAGTTCTCATTCATGTCAGCAAATATGGCCATCATGTACCTTTGGAATGTGGTAGGTACATTGCATAAACCAAAAGGCATCCTCTGATAAGCAAAGTCCTATAAAGACAAGTGAAAGTGGTCTTCTCCTAATCTTGTGGGTATATAAACACCTGATTGTACCCTGAGTATCCATCAAGAAAATAGTAAAATGCATAGCCAGTCACCCTCTCAATCATTTAGTCCACAAAAGGTAAAGGGAAATGATCTTTCTTGGTAGCCAAATTAAGCTTCCGATAATCAATGCACACTCTTGAACCTGTGATGGTCCTAGTAGAAATCTTTTCACTTTTTCATTCTCCATCACTGTCATGCATCCTTTTTTAGGCACACACTATACCAGACTCACCCATTCACTATCTGAAATGGGATAAATGATCCACGTATCCAAAAGCTTCACTACCTCCTTCTTCACAACCTATTGTATGTTTGGATTTAACCTTCTCTGTGTCTCCCTCATAGTTTTACATCCTTCTTCTAGGTTAATCCTATGCATCACCACATTGGGCTAATCCCCCTAATATCATAAATTTGCCACCATATGGCTGTCATCCTCTTTTTAGCGATCTCCACCACTTTCTCTTCTTGCTCATAATCCAATTAGTTAGAGATAATGATGGGTAGGGTATGGTTCTTACCTAAAAAGTGTATCTCAAGTGGGAAGGTAAGGGTTTAAGCTCTAAAGTAGGTGGCTTAATAATGAAAGGTGGTGTAGGTGTATATGTTCTCTCCAACCTCTTGAGCTCTACTTCCTCATATAGTTCCTCTTCTCTCACACTCTCATCCCTGTGCACTTTAATAACTTCATCAACTTCGTCTTCAACCTCCTTCATACACTTATCTAAAACATCAATCTTCATACATACAGTACCATCCATTGACTTCTTTAAAGATTTAGACATGTTAAATTCAACCTGCTCATCACCAATTCTCAAAACAAACTTTCCTTTATACATGTCAACTAATGCCCTACTAGTATTTATAAAAACCTACCTAAAATCAATGGAAAATTTATATCAGCTTTAAAATCTAACACAAAAAATCAACAGGAATGATAGATTTATCCACTTTTACCAACATATCTTCTACAACTCCAAATGGCCTCTTGATGGATTGATCCGTAAGCTAAATGAGCATTGATATTGGCTTGTCCTCTCTTAATCCCAATTTCCTGAAAATAGACAAAGGCATCAAGTTAATGGTTGCACCTAAATTACATAATCATTTAGAAAATTCAAATTCACAAACAACACATGGAATAATAAAACTCCCTGGATCTTGTAGTTTTAAAGGCATTGTACTTGATATGATTGAACTACAATTCTTTGTAAAGATTACCATTTGATTTTCCTTCCAAGTGCATTTATATGGAAGTATGTCCTTAAGAAACTTCGCATACTTGGGCATGCACTGCAAGGCTTCCATCAATAAGGTAATCTGAAGCTTCTTTAATTTCTCCAGAAACTTAGAAAATTGAATGTCTACCTAAAGTTGTCTCACCCTTTGTGGATCCGAAAGTTTAGAATTGTAGGGCGGTGGTGGTACATATGGCCTCTCTTCTACTTTCCCTTCATCTATCTCCTTGCCTTTCTCCTTTGTTTGACTCTCTTTTTGCACACTTGGCACCTCCAGTTGCTTGCCACTCCGAAGTGTGATGGCCTTGAGTTATTCCTTTGGGTTGGCTTCAGTGTTGCTTGGTAGGTTACCTGCATTTCTAAAAGACAAAGTAGTAGCAAGTTGACCTACTTAAACCTCCAAGTTATGGATGGAGGAAGCATGGTTCTTCAAGATTTGGTCAAATTTGGCATCCTGACTCACAGACATCCGTTTCTAATTCTCTTCCTGCCTTCTTTTATTTTCCTCTTGGCTTAAGAATTTAGACCCTAATACGTCTATTAACTTGTCAATTTTTCCCTCCAAAGACCCAAGATAGTCTTGCTAGAATCCAGACGGTCCTTGCAGTTTTGCTTTGCCACCTGCATTGTTAGTACTCCAAGAAAAATTTAGGTGATTTTTTCACCCCGGATTATAAGTATTAAAGTATAGATTTTTACCTCGATGTAGTTAGCTCAACTAATTTAGCTCCCAACAAGAAGCATTCTATTGTGCAATGGATGTCTTGCCTATATAACTCACAGTGGACCTGCATGACTTTAGCTGTAGATGAAAAAGCTCCCAGCATATTGTTCAACTACTTAGTGAGGGTAGTAATTTGAGCTTGCAAGGCTGTGACAACATCAATTGGAATTATGCCTTTTTGTTCCTTTATGCCTTACCGACTCCTTTCGTTTGACCACACGCAACTATTACTTGCCAACTCCTCTAAAAGATCATGAGCTGCCTCAACGGTTTTTCTCATCAACGACCCTTTAGCAGCTGCATCTATTGTCCCTCTTGTAATCTAATTCACATTATTATAAAATGTCTGTAGTAAGAACTCCTTTGGAAGGTTATGGTGTGGGCAGCTTCTTTGCAACTCTTTGAACCTCTCTCAAGTTTCATATAATGACTTCCCATCATTTTGCTTAAAGTTTGTAATTTCCTTGATGATCTGCGTAGTCTTTGTCAATGGGAAGTACTTGGCAAGGAAAGATTGGGCTACTTGCACCCATATAGTAATATGAGATGCACTAAATGAGCTGTACCATGCTTTGGCTCAATCTCTCAAAGTGAATGGAAATAATTTAAGCCTCATAACATTATCAGACATCCCTTGGAATCTAAAAGTGTCGCATATCTCTAAAACTTTTGCTGGGTGGGCATTGGGATCTTCAGTTGGTAACCCATATAATTGAACACTATTTTGGAGTATGTTCAGGAGTGCCGCCTTAATTTCAAAATTGTTTGTTGTCACTGGAAGAGCCTTGCAACTCCTTATGGACTAAATCTGGGCCTCATAAAATCCATCAATGTTCTCTTAGCCCCTCTTTGTTCTCCTTCTTCTGCCATATTTCTTTGTATATTGTCTTGGTGCTTTGCTCTTCTCAACTCTCATTTGTGCCTTGTGATATCTGATAACTCTTCGTCACTAAATTCAGTAGATCTTTATGTGCTTCTTATGTTTATGCACCTGCAAATACACAAGGAAAAGTATCAAACACTCTCAAATCAAAGTTACCTAAACTAAACAATATACTAAAAAAACAATCCACAGAAACGACATCAAAAACTTGTTTATTACAAAACCTATTCACTAGTTTTACGCTCAAAACCGCAAGGATATTGGTGTAAATTGTAGTAAATAATAGATATCGATCCTTCAAAGATTGTGTTTAGACACTACTTAATTCAGGCTGCTTCACTTGAGAACCAATTTTAATGAATATAAACTGAAAAAATAAACTAAATCAAACAACTAACAATAAACAAATGATTAAAAAAAAGTACAGAAACTTAGAATTCAAGATTTAACAATTAAAGATTACTTTTTTCCCTATCTTATCTCCATCCTTCCTTGTTAATTGAATTGTGCCTTACTTAAGATGTCCTAATGTATTAAATACCCTATCTCAAGGTATAATTAATTGTCCCTAGTCAAATTAAATGGAAATAATTAAGCAATCTCTCAATCTACAGAATCAGTCCACCAATTCAACTAGTTATGAAGTTATCCTATGGGTAATCAACTAATTAGCCAAGATGTCTCTCTAACTAATTAATTAACTTGATGAATGTGGGTCTATAGAGTGTCAATTCTCATTGTACAATCCTACATAATTTACCCAACTCAATTTCTCAATATATTGCAAGGTATAAGCTCAACATCCATCAAAAGCGTCAATCATTCAAATCAATAAAGTAAGAGTTCAATAAATAGTTCAAAAGTAATCTCTACAAATAACTCAGCCACTCATAATGTCATTAACATCCCCAAGAACCAAAAAATCCATAATAAATATGCTAGAAGAGAAAAAATGAAATAAGAACTAGATTAAGCAAGCTCCTCCTCTTCTTTGCCCAAATCTGGAAAATCTGGAGTTGGTGTGATCTTTGCCCTGTTTGGAATGGAAATTTTGATTCTATACCTCTCTCTGGGCTCTAAATCTATTTTTTAGCTTAAGGAGGTAAGTTCTCATGACCTTGGGATTATTTCCTTTATATAGTCACAAGAACCTAAGAATAAGTGAAACCCGCGTGTCTCTTAAGGCTAAGGATCCTAAGATTATGGGAATTAGCATGAATCCCACGATCATGGGTTCTTGTCTTATAGTTCCTCAACTTCTTTTCTCCTCTTTTGGTCCCTAACTCAATCACAAAGGTGGCCACCCTCCATTCCTACATCAAAATGATCAATTCTTACCCTAAATCAACATTAAACATAAAAGAACAACCATGAAGATCAAAATAAACAAAAACATAGAAAATAAGTCCTAAAACACAACAATAATAACCTATTATGTAAGAAATACATGCCAAATACTTAGAAAAACACACACTAATGCATAACTATCAATATAATCCTGGGAAGAAGAACCACCCAAATTTTTCTTAGTTAAACAATGCAAGAGGTTGATTTTGGCCTCAGGTGCTACCAGGATTTCAATAAGGGAAACCCAACTCTATGGACGCTAGGTGAGACAAAATCTTAAACAGGCTTGGAAGCATGGATGATGCTCATAGAGGTTGGAAGGAAAATCCAAACAAGTAACAAAGAACCATGCCTCTTCCATCCATAATTTAGAAGTCCAAATGAGCCAATTGGCAAATACATTGTCTGCATGAAATAGGGAGACCCTTCTGAGCATTACAAAAACAAACTCAAGGGAGCAATTAAAGGTAATCACACTTCAAAGTGGGAAAGAACTAAAACAACTTGCCGAGACAAAAGTTATACCCTACCCTGTAGAGAAAAACTGAGAAAAGAAGAAGGATGTTAACATGAGTGAATACCCTCCTTATACGGCCCCTCATCCATATTCACCCAATATCCCACATCCTCAGCGATATTTACAAAAGAACAAACTGAATGCACAATTTACGAAGTTCATAGAGAAATTGAAGACTTTGCAATTAAATCTTTTTTTTGTCAAGGCATTGAGACATATACCCAAGTACACAATATTTTTGAAGGATGTATTAATGAAGAAGCGCACTTTAGAAGAAAACCAAATGATAGCATTAACTAGCAGCTATAGTTCCATATTCACTAGCCATATGCCTTCCAAGTTGAAAGATCTAGGGACTTTCACAATACCTTGCATGGTTGATGAATTTAAATTTGCAAATTGCTTATGTGATTTAAGAGTAAGCATCACATAACTCGAGTTAGGAGACAGAAGCTAGATTGGCTTTAAATCATTTAAATTTTGATCAAGTTTGGGATCAGACAACATGACTTGATATCTAGCTTAGATAGCCTATAAAGGACTTTGTACTAGGCCTAAGTAGCCTCAGGCCTAACCTAACAGATTTCGTACTAGGCCTAAGCAGCCTCAATCCTAAGCTAATATAATTTATTGCTAAGCCTAATAAATACTATAAATTATGAATGCAATGTTAAAACTCTTTGGATTTCCTAATTTTAGTAGGATGATAACTAAGAGGGCTTTACTATTTTCATCATTTAATTTCATCTCTATATTTTCTTCCTTAAAGTCCTCCTTTTCTAGATTTTCTTTTAAATCTTCTTCTTATTTTTTCTAAGTATTGGTATCTTCCCTTTTAATTACCTGAAATAATCTTATAGAATAAGGAATTCTTGGTCTATAGTTTATCAGTAGCATCCTTACTTCATTCTCTTTTTCCTTCTTGAATTTGGTTAACTCCTCATCCTTTATAGCAACTGATAGGTGTGTATTAGGATATGCTTTTATAGGTAATTGGCATGTCTTTTGTAGCATAATTGTTGTTTATTGTTCTAGTGTAGGATTCATTTTGTATGTTTTCATTAAGTTTGATTTTCCATTGTTGTTCTTGTGTTTGATGCTAATTGAGGGTAAGAATTGACCATTTTTGTGTAGGAAAGAAGAGGGAGAAACTTGGAGGTTGAACAAAAAATCAAAGAAGAGAAGACAAGAAGAGTGCATCTGCGCTAAATTCACACGGTTGTGGGAATCGTGCAAATTCCCACGGACGCCGAAATCATAGAAGAAATGAGAAGTGCATATGTGTGTAATCCTTAAGCACGTGAGAATCATGCAAATTCCCACATACATGGGAATTGTAATCCGAGCCAATCTGCAAGGCTTCATTAAACCCAGGATTTTTTTACTATAAAAACATCATCAAGCCTCCATCTTCAAAGGAGATGACACCCACCTGTAGAAACACCATCCTTAAGTGAAAAACACATATTTAGAGCATTGAGAAAGGATTAAAGACAAGGATCATCAATATTAGGCAAAATAGCACATCAACACCAAAATTCCAGATTTTGGCAAAGAAGAGAGAGAGTCTTTCTATTCAATTTTCTGTCATCTTCACGGCTTCTATTCTTTGTAAAAATAGTTTATTTGATTGTTGATGATGTTATGGAGACCATGTTAGGCTAATTTCATTTTAGGGATTGCTTTTGAATTATTTT
>JAOQML010147662.1:0-14723 GCA_027568935.1 Erythroxylum urbanii | reverse complement strand
ATGAATTTAAATTATTTGAAATTCATTATTAGCTATTTGTATTAAATCATTGTTATCTATTAAATTGTGGATTAAATATTTTTCTGAAATTTTTGTTCTTGATTGATTTATTCTATTGTCTATGCTTATTTTACGATCCCACCACGCATTTTTCACGGGGTCAACACTTATTGAATTTTCTTATGATTTACCTCTAAATTTTATTCGGAGGTAAGTTAAATGAGTTATTTGTTTTAAGTTTGTCCTGGTGGGGAATTCCTCTCTCGTGGGACACGCGCCCAGATGTCACGTAGGACGTCAGGCCCGTGACCCGCCCGGGGAGGGGTACCAGCAAACACCATTGCCATCGCCACCTCATTCTCCATGACTAGTTTTTATACTCTAACGCTTGTATTTTTATCTTTATTTTATCCTTATGTTTTCTTGCCATTTTGTTTTATTCCCACCTTATGTGTTAATTGTTCTTCTCACATTGAGGATAATGTGATGTCCAAATGTGGGGAGCATTATGTGCATTGTATGTTTTTTTTTGAGTGTGAATCTTGCATGTTGTGTATAAGTCTTGTTTAGGTTTTCATGATGTGACTCATGAGAATGTGTCAATGGCTAGAACTTAATGGAATCAGTATAACTTTGAACATATTCTTCTAGGTTGTAAAGAATTATTAGCTTGTGAAATTGGTGTCCTAAGTCTCTTTGGTTAAATATGCATATTAATTAGGATATATTGTTAGTGTATTCACCTTAGGAACTTGCCACATACATTTATAATTTTAGGTTAATCGAATAAGTAGCATCATTAATATCCTTTCATGAGAATGATTAGCTAAAAAAATGAGGCAGGCAACAAAATATTAAAAAAATGTATTTCTTAAATAAATAACTATTTTGCTAGCTTTCGAGTTATAAATAGAGCTAGTAGTTAGTTAAGAAGGTGATTTAGCTGAGTAACTAGGGGACATTCATCATAAATGTTTATCCTTGTGTCAAAAGGCTATAATGACATTCCAACCAAGCCTATGAATAAAAACACGATTTAGTTGAGTAGCTAAGAGACATTCATCACAAATGTTTGCCTTTGTGTCAAAAGACTATGTCAATGTCAATGAAAATTAATAAAAATTGTGTTTTGTCAAATAAACCTACTGATCTTTGTGAATAGCTTAAATTTTCATAAAAAGCTACTTAAGGATAGTTACAATTTTGATTGACTAAACAGTTGTCAATGTATGTGTACAATTGATGAGGATGAATGAATTTGACATTAAGGTCTTTATTAGTATGTATATTTAGTTCAAACTACTTAACCACATATTTCATAAGTTAATAAGTTAGAAAAACACGAAGGATTGATTTTTAAGTTAAATTAGTTTTGTGAAGTTCAATGCAATTGCACCATTATTGCATATATGTGATATTGTTTTCTTCTGTTTTCATTTTTGCTTAGGGATAAGCAAAAGTTTAAGTATGGAGATGTTGATAGTTATAAGTTGCATTATGTTTTAGTGGGTAATTTAGTATGTTTTTAGTTGTTAATTAAATGATTATGCATGCTTCAGTTTAGAATTGTGTTTGTATGACTATGTGTTTATGTTTTTTAGTGTTATGTGGTTTAGAGCATGTTATCGGACTTTAAGTTTATGTTTTAAGGTGTTTTGGTGAGTTTGTTAGTGTTTGAGATTAGGTAAAGAAGATCTAAGAAGATTTGGAGAAAGTTCGAAGGAGGAGCCAAGGCCACAATCTTGGCATACCAATCACAATCGTGACAGAAGCAACCCAGCAAAGGCCATTATCATAACTTATTAGCCATGATCATGATAAAAGTGAAATTTTAAGTCCTATGATTGTGACCTGTTGGCCATGATCATGATAGGCGTGATAATAGACATAGGCACTGCTTCCTAACTTAACATTTTGATGGTCATTTTGAACATTTAGGTATGGGTAAAACCTAGTTTTTACCCTAAATGGAAAAAACATATAAAAGGAAAACAAAGAAACCCTAAGTGGAACTTCTATTTTGCTGCACTTGGGAAAAAGCTAAGGAAGAAAGGAGAAGAAGAGAGAAGAGGAGAGAGGAAAAGGGGGCTACTGCTACTATTGTCGCTATTCCCAGTCCACTCCAAGTTATATTTCTCTTTCCAACTTGTTAACTTTTTTTCATTTTGATGCATAAGATGGATTTGATGATGTTGAATTTGGGTTTAATGATGTTCTAAACACTTTTAAGGATTTGTTCTTGAATCAATGTTAATTTGATTGGTTTTGATGTAAACGAGTTGGGTATTGTGATTGCTTGTTGTATTTGTATGCTTTAGTAATAAATCAAGACAGCGAACTGATAGCAAAATGATTAGGTTGTGTAATGAGAGTTAAATAATCTAATAGATTACGTAAATAATCAAATTGGTAATTTATACAAAGAGATATCTCATGTGAGGACCTGATTGTCTATTAGGATGCTTAAGATCTAACTGGATGTGTGAGTTATTTGCTAATTGAGAGATTGCAAATCCTTTAATTCAATTTAGTTAGGGTTTATGATTTGGGGTTAAACGATTATAATTAAGAGAGAGTAATCGGCTCATTGAAATTCTAGGATCAATACCGAATTCGCTTAAAAGTGATTAAGTTAGCATTAGATGATAAGATAAATCCCCTTCTCTCATAATTGGTTAATCTTCCTTCTATGAATTTTCAATTGTTAATTAGTTGTGCTCAATTTTGTGTCAATTTTACAATTTCATTTTCATCCAATTCATATTCAATTTCTTAATTTCCTACTTATTTTTATTTTTTTAATTACAATTTTAGAATTTAAATAAATCAAGATTCGATTGGTTCACTAATTCCTTATGGGATCGAAACCTCATATACTACGCTTATGACCCCTTTCCTTATAGAACGTTGAGTGTTTTATAAGATTAAAACTTGCTTAACGTATAGTTCCATAGGGAGAGCCAACCTATATGCCACTGGTTCAATCCTTTCAAGGATCTCATATAAACCTATAAATCTAGGGCTAAGTCTTCCCCATTTCCCAAATCTTAAAACCCTTCTATAGGGAAACTT
The DNA here is from genome assembly GCA_027568935.1 of Erythroxylum urbanii. NCBI lineage: Eukaryota > Viridiplantae > Streptophyta > Magnoliopsida > Malpighiales > Erythroxylaceae > Erythroxylum > Erythroxylum urbanii. Next base: position 11,651 of record JAOQML010147662.1, on the reverse strand, counting down.
TCAAGAAAACTTTGTCACTTACTACATATTCAATATCTTTCCTCTTCAAATTAAGATATAATTTTTGTCTATCACTTGTAACCTTCAGTCTCAGGCCTAATGATCTTGTTCTCAACTAATTCTATCCATCAAACAGGTGCTCTATATTTTCTGTCATATAATGCTTCATATGATGCCATGTCTATACTGTTCTGATATGTAACACCACCTATGCGGAACCTACAACATCCATACATAAGGAAATCAATTTCCTGTACATACATTCACATCATACATTTTAGTTCAATGCTATACATATACATATTATAAAACTCCCCAATGCTTAACATTATCATTTAATAATAGTAAAACTTCTTTACATTTACATGGTAATCCAAAATAAAACATACAATTTCCTTTAACCATCAAATGTACAATCATCTTTAACTAAAAACACCTTTCAAAAGTATTTTTCTTATATCTGTTAGCCTTAGTCCCTGCAAATGTTCCCTGTAACTTACACTTATGACTTGGACCTGCAAAGATTAACACTCGTGCTATGTTTGAAAGCTTAGTGGGGAAACATTTAGTTTGGATAACTACTCGCAACATTCATTCACCAAGCACATACATTCATGAACATCGCATAAATATAAATAGTGATGGCATACTTAATCAAATAAATAATGCAAACATGCTTTAATATGTTGTTTATATGCCATAAATTCACCTTCAAAAGTCAAACATTGATATTCAACACTCAATCATACAAATGCAAATGCTCATTAATATACCGATTTTTTATGTTGTCATACTATATTTCTTATTTATATCTATTTATTTTACTTTCTGTGTTAGGCCTCACATTCTTGAGGTGTGGATAATGATGTTGTGGATATCCAAAGATATCAAAACTGTGGATATATGAAGGCATCAAACTGTGGATACCCAAAGGTATTGATCTGTGGATACTTGAAGATAATGAACTGTAGACACTGGTGGAATCAAACTGTAGCAACTACACTATATCCCTATAAGCATGCCTATCTATCAACAACCAAGACAATGGAGTAGGTGCTATAACATTTTCTTCAACCATTTGCAAATTTCATAATTCATATATTAGTGAATCATATGATATATATTTCAAGTGATAAAATCTATATTTGCATTCATACATGCAATTCATGATTTATCACCATTAGAAGGGTATCAAAATCACACTTGTATAATCGTACCATACACATATTAGTGATGAATATGGATACAAATCATTTGGGTACATGTAAATTTTTTTTTTGGAATGCATTATGCTCAATCTTATATTCTAATGTTCAGTCTCTCAATTCACATGTGGTAAATCCTATTTCATTTGTTTTTAGGTGTTCCAAAAGTTTCATACACATTCAAAAAGGTTCAGATAAGATTCTGTAAAAATTGTAAACGAAAACATCTCAAAATAGTGCAATTTGAGCTAAACCCTAAAATGGTCTAAAAGTAGGCAAACTATCAATCCAGAAACAAGTCATATGATGGAGTATAGTTATTTCTTAATATCTGTATAGAAAAGTCCGAAATGGGTTTCATGGTATTCTAGAAATTTATCCATCTATGTTTCTAGTCTCCAAAACACTAAAGATCAGGTCATTCGGACTTCTAACATATGAGCTATAGACCAAATATCACACGCTGCTCCAAAATAGGGGTAGTATCAGGTCACCATTTTTATCCCAATTTCTAACATAATAAAGCCATAATTAAGTTAGAGTCTCTCTAGATATTTCTAGTTCTATATCTTAGTTTTCATATGCAACTAGAATCGCCAAATTTAGAGGTCTTTAGGTTGATTTATAATTAAAAAAAATGTGACTGGTTCAACAAACTATAGACAGAATTCCATTGCACAATAATCTCTTATCATATTCAACCAATTCTATACAACACCAAAATAGAACCAAAGCATCATCCCAACAACAATTCAACATCCAAATGCATCCTTTTACAAATTCAAATATATACAAATATAGAAATTAGCTAAATGGAGTCCCAAACCACAAAATAGGTCTTCTATTTCCTTCTTTAGCTTTGCTTGACTCACCAACTAGAAACGTCACAAATACACATCTCAATACCACTTCCAACCTTATAATTTCATTTCTTCATAAGCAAAGCAAGAAAAAGCCAAGGTGAAGAGAAAATTTCTAACTTTTACTTGGATTTCCACCTAAGATTGGCTTGATTTCTTACATAAAAATGATAGGATGAAGAAGGTGAAATGGAGAGGAGAAACAAATCTGAACTTAGAATCCCAAAAGTGTCATCCATCTCCCCTCTCCATACACCCATTCAAGAGCTTTAAGACTCACACATATGCTTAATTCCTAGTGGACATAGATGTTTTATTATTATTAGTGCCACATGCCTTAATCCAATTGGTCCACGTGTTAACTTTAGAAAAATTACATATTGGTCCTTGTTCCTTTACTTCCCAAATTGGCCTATATATTATCAATTAATTTTATTCTCGTAAGTGTTAATTTTCTAATGGAATAAATTTTATGCAATTTGGTTAATTGTTTTGGGAATTATACCTAAAAACACTACAGGCTGTTCAAAAACAAGGACAATAACCATAACTCAACTTCAAAAAAAAATTCAAAACTCTTAAAGGCAAAACAAGATTTCAGTTACTAAATGAAATTTTTATATCTACGTCTCTATTTTAATTTCCAATTTGAAGGTCGACAGACCAGTATATGACCAAATTATAGATGTCTATTCAGGTGGAACCTATACATTTAGCGAGGTTCACATCTGAAATCAACTAACTCCGGTCTTATCATGTAAGAGTAGCACAAAAATACATTCAATTTAACCAAAAAAATCCCATTGCTTATGAAATACTTCTTTTATCAATAACCCTCACATCACACTCATAGTCCAAGCAAAACTATTAAAAATTCCCATTCATATTTCACATTTAAGTATGTATGTCTATGCCAAAACAAACAAATTACCCATATCTTTTTCATTAAGTACCATTATGTCTCTTACTATACTTAGATGCACTTAATTCATTCATTATGTTCCCTTCTAATTACATCTTAGGCATGCTATAATACTTCTAGGGTATATGTTGGGCATTACATGATTACTATTATTGTAGGCAAATTCCATCAAAGGAATGATCCTATCCCAACTACCTAGAAATTCCATAACATATGCTCTAAGTATGTGCTCCATACTTGTATAACTATTTCTAATTGTTCATCCATTTATGGGTGAGTGTTTTTTTAAAGCTTAATCGAGTACCCAAAGCTTCTTGCAGGTTTTTCCAATACCTTGATGTAAATCATGGGTCTCGATCAGAAACAATTGAAAATGACACTCCATGTAGCCAAAAAATCTCATTCACGTACAACTTAGCTAATCAATCTATACGACAAATAGGTATAAAGTGAGCTAATTTAGTAAGCCTATCCACTATAACCCATACCGCATAATGCTTTCTCTGTGTGAGGGATAGGCCTGTAATAAAGTCCATAGTGATATTATCCCATTTCTACTGTGGAATTAGAATGGGATTTAATAGGCCAGATGAGACTTTATACTCAACTTCCACCTATTAACAAGTCAAGCACTTGGATTTATAGTCCAACATATTATGCTTCATTCCTGGCCACTAATAAAGTTGTTTAAAGTCTTGGTACATCTTATTACCCCCAAGATGTAAGTGAACACAATATTATAGGTTTTATGTAATAACTTCTTCTTCAAGTCCTTTACTTTCAATACATACAGTCTCCTGTTGAAGTATAGACTTCTGTCATCTTTCATTACAAAGCCAATTTGTTTCCCTTTTTATACCACTTATATAATTTCTTGCAACTTGGGATTATCTTTTTGTGTATGTACTATCATTTGTCTCAAGTCATGATTTTTTTTTAACTGGTCCATTAAAGCTCCATCTGGTACAAATCTCCATGTACTATGTTGTAATGACATAGCTGAAATAAACTTCCTTCTCAAAGCATCTGTTAACATAATAGCTTTCCTTAGGTAGTATTCAACCACACAATCATAATATTTAAACAATTATAGCAATGTCATTGCTTCAAATTTAGCTCCTTCTGTGTGAATAGGTACTTAAGACTCTTGTGATTTGCGTATACCCTACATCTTTCCCCATATAAGTAATGCTATAAGATTTTTAAGGCAAACACCATTGCTGCTAATTCTAAATCATATATAGGGCAATTTTATTCATGTGGCTTTAACTGTCTCAAGGCATAAGCCACGGCTTTCCCATCTTGTATTAGTACATAACTCAGACCATTCCTAGAAGCATCACTATACATGGCATACTTTTTGCCTAGAGTTGGTTATGTCAATATTGGAGCTTTAGTGAGAATCTTCTTTAACTGCTTAAAACTAGCTTGGTATCTATCATTGCATCCAAACTTTGTACCTTTTTTCAGAATAAATTTTTGATTGGAGATGTGGCACCCTAATCCAATCTGACACGTGCCTGCACTTCTGTCAGACCTTCGAACAAATACCTGGTGGAAACAATGTGCCAGAGCAATCACATCACTTATCATGGAATCATAATTAAAACATAATTACTCAATATCTAAAACTCAATTCCTCATTTTCATTTCATAAAACATAATGTACATTGTAGCATTACATACATCATCCAAATATATACAGTATTGAAAACTTATCAGATTCTATAGCTCTGTTTACAAAAATATACTACATAAATGAGGAACTATACAAAAACTCTGTCTATCACTTCATTCTTAACTGAATGACCTTTGATCCATTTCTTCTATCCAAAAACATAAGAGCTATTTTTCTCCTAGAATGCCTTTGCAATTAAGTCTCCTTTCCTGTACCTAAAAAGCCATGTTACAATTTTGATGAGTTTTACAAACTCAGTGAGCTAACCATCCTCGATGGCTCCCTCATACCAAACACAGAATAATTCACAATTCACATTCAAATTGCAAATAAGTATTAACACATATGGCACATTTCTTCACCAATCATCATAGAGCATCAAATATCACTTTGATCACTTATTTCATATTTCACATTTAGAATTGTTCAAACAATTTATTTCAATCATTTAAAACATACCTATCAAATATATATACAATACTTATAAGACTCATTTTCAATTATTATGTTGTTATGACCGAGTGCCTTTTTAATTATCCCATATCCATTGTTGATACCGGGCTCATTAACAATTATCCCGTATTCGTTGGGGATACCGAGCTCATTATATATAGTGAGCTAGAGGCTCTTACCACATTCTGAGCTTTAAGCTCTTTTTTTACTAGCAACTCCGGTCACAACTACCTTTATCTTTTCTTGCATATCATATTATGAATGCATCACATTAGATATGATCAATCATTCACTTTATTTTAGTATACACATTCACTTTCACATATCATCGGACCTAAGTCCAACATTCAACAATAATGTTAAGTAAACTTATTTATATCAAATTCATATACAATGAGAACTTCCAATGTGATTTTAATGCAACAAATGCCTCGGACAATCAACGTCTAGAATTAACACCATCACATCAATAATGATTCAATACAAAAATTTAAACAAAACTGTGAATTAGTGTGAGACCATCTAGGTTACTTAGAGTATGCTCCAGATAGCTGTTGCCTCGACGTCTTAGTCATGTCTAGATGTTGTCGCCTTAATTGCGCTTCTATATCATACAACACATACATATTTACACATTACTAAATTGCACAATCACATTAATACTCAATCATACACATATGTATATGTGTTATGTATAATGCATGCTTAATGACAATCCTGGGTTTATTTCCATAATTAACAGCTTATGATCATTCATACTTCAAAACTCATATATGCCTAAATTAAACTTAGATTTACACCTCACTTGTATAAGATTGTTCTAAGTTCACAATTTAATCATTCACTAAGGTTATTCTAGCATTATAAGATCACAAAATATCCAATTTATAATTCAAGAATTATAAGATCACAAAATATCTAATTTATAATTCACTTTTACTTAATACACATCATTAATCTTTTTTTAAACACATTAGCCTTTATAGGATCACTTTCATTCTTATAACATCTCCAAAAATTCCATATTTAAACACTTGATGTACAACAATCCATTCTTAATTTATAACTCTATCATTACCCTAAACATATCACTTATTTAATCACTTAATCCATCATCAAACTAAGTTCATTTCAAGCTTAATTCAAGCCTAAATGCATTATAGGAAAGTACCTTATCATTTTTTATTTCAAACCACACATAAAAGAAACATAATTCACGTAAAATCATTCCCACAATCGTGGTGACTTCCCATGACCGTGTGTTTCATTAAAAGAAAGTTTCAACCCTTTTCATTCATTCCTACGATCCCACGATCATGGGTTACTCATGTTCTAAAATCCCAGCCAAAATTCTTCCCATTTTTTAGCTTTTCCAACTGTTTCAAGTTACATCCAAAACATCTTATGCTAAGTCTATTATTTCTAAGTTAATTCCTCATCATTTCCTCTTCATTCTCACCTCAATTTCAGCTCAATAATAATCACAAACAAATTATACTCCATGGTTGATCAAAAACACAAAAACAGAATATTCATTTATACATATTCATCATCAACATTTCAGCACACATTTTACTCCATTATCACCTTCATTTCATTTCTAAACTATTAACTTAATTCATCTCATTTCAAGACACCACACTACTCCTTTTCTTTAGCTTTAAACTTATTTTAGTTTACCTAATAACAACTACCAAACATTCATGTGATTTTACATTAAAAAAGAATATGAATATCTCATCTTTTTATAGAATTTCTGCATTCTTTCTACAACATTTTAGGGATCATCCTACCTCAAAAACATCTCTATAACAACTTATGAATTATTAACCATCATATACATAAAAACAAGACATCAATGTGTTCATTTATTCACCAACGTTTTAGTATATATTGATCACCACTTTATGATCATTTAACCTCTAACTATCATCATAAAAGTTGCTACTCAACAAACCGTAAAGAATAATGCTTTACATTTACTTGTTTAATTTCAAGGTGTTCAAATCACACTTAACCCTAGCTTCCAAACGTCATACGATCATCAACATACAAGTGGAAAGGTTAGGTCTGTAGGATCGCCTATGGCCCAGAAATTCACAATATGCAGTGAAATGGACCATAGGACTTTGTGCCTTGTGCCTTTGGTTAACCGAAACTACACAACAAGAAGTGTAACCGAAATTACCTCTTGAAGCACTTGATTTGGATTCATTTTAGATATGATGACGCTGTAGCTCATGAATGTCCTCTATCGGTATCCAAACGAAGATGAATGATCCAGGCAGTGGCTAATGTGTGCTAGCACGTTCTAAAATACTTTAGAACACCGCACAGTTTTCTTTAAGAAAAAGAACGAGTGGCTTGGTTTAGGTGGCTAGGGTTTTTCGTGTGTCTTCTAATGAGACATAAGTTCTCTATTTATAGAGAAACCCTAATCCTTATTACTATTAGGAATAAGAATATCATAATACTAAACCCATTAGGATTATGGAAGCCTAATAAGTTTCAGCCCCTATTATATCTCATATAATAAAATCCTGACAACTTAATTCAATCTAACCCAATAAATATATCCATGTATATTTATTCAGTGCCTAATAAATTAGGCCCAAGAGAATAAGCCCAAATCACATCACTCTTTATGTGCGACCCTGTAGGCTCATTTGATGTTTGTAATGGGCTTGATCACAGTTCAAGGTTCATAAGTCATAAGTGGCCTCTAGCAAGACGTTATGACTACCCAAATCAAATGAGGATCTGTAATGTAATTTAACCTGTAACCATGGTTACAAAATCAGTCCCTTTATAACATAATATCAAGATTAATCATATGGCATGGTATATGTCAACCTTTGATTAATCATAGTTTCTTGATTCCCAAGTTAACTGACTATAACAAATGACATTGATGACTCCTCATCAATTCATTTGAGCACGACCATGCATTTCTTCAGTCATACTTGTCAAGAGGCCCAAATGATATATCTCTCATTTAAGAGAGGTACAAATCCCATCTACATCATTCACACCCCTCCGCATGACTCATTTAATGTCCAACATAAGACTACTTGCTATCCAGTTAAAGATAACTTAGTCTAATGTCAAAACATTGAATTCCTCATATAGGGAACCATGATGCCTTCAAGGTCAAAGGACTAAAGTCAAACCATATTGAGAATCACTAATGAAATGAAACCATGTAGTGTTCTCTCTATGGGTCAATCCAATATATGTTCTCTAACATATATCAATGTATTTGATTTGATAACTCATATCCATAACCAGTAAAATGTGAACATCAATCAAATCACATACTAGCCTTAATTCATTATTGTTCCACTAATAATGATCAACCAGGGATAGTCTAGAATAGTATTATAATGCTTATGGTTTTACTATCAAGTTGCGTACTTGATGACATAAGCCTAAAACTATTCATGGAATGTAAATCACATTACATAAACAATATACATGCATATATAAAAGAATACCTCATAATATATAAATAGTAAATCAGAATGTTAGTACAAAAGTGGGCGCACTACTAGTAATCTCCCACTTGCACTAGACCCAATCAGTCAAATACCTAATACCCGTGGACCTCGTTTGACTCTCATGTTTAGGCTATGGAAGAGGCTTAGTAAATGGATCAACACTGTTGTAATTTGTACCCACTTTGCATAGCTTCACCTCTCCTCTCCCAACGATCTCTCTAATTAGATGGAAATGTTTGAGTATGTGTTTGGATCTATGGAGTGAGCTTAGTTCCTTAGCCTATGCTATAGCCCCATTATTATCACAATAAAGGTTTATAGGACTTGCAATACTGGGAACAACTCCAAGCTCAGTGATGAACTTCCTGGTCCATACAGCTTCCTTAGCTACATCCGAGGTAGCAATGTACTCATCTTCAGTTGTAAAATCAGCAACAGTGTCTAGCTTTGAACTCTTCTAGCTCATTGCACCTCCATTCAAATAGAACACAAACCCTAATTGAGATGTAAAATCATCTATGTCAGACTGAAAACCAGCATTAGTGTAACCATTTACAACTAGCTCTCCTTCAAGTCCTCCATAGACTAGGAACATATCCTTAGTTCTTCTCAAATACTTAAAGATATTCTTAACTGTTATCTATTGACTCTTACCATAACTAGACTGGTATCTACTTAAAGCATATGAGACATCTGGTCGAGTGCATAACATGGCAAACATGGTAGATCCAATTGTAGATGTATATGGAATCTTACTCATACGCTCAAGCTTTTTACCTGAAGTAGGACAGTCTTTTTTAGAAAGCTTGATTCCATGTGACATAGGCAAGAATCCTCTCTTGAAATCTTGCATGCTGAACCTCTTTAGTACCTTATCTATATATGTACTCTAGATCTTAATGCTTAAAACATAAGCAGCCTCACCTAAGTCTTTCATTGAGAAACATTTCCTTAACCAAATATTGACACTCTATAAGATCGAAATATCGTTTCTAATGAGCAATATGTCATCAACATATAAAGCTAAGAAGACAACAGCACTCCCACTAACCCTTTTGTAAACACAAGGTTCATTTTCATTCTTGTTGAATCCAAACTCTTTGACAACTTCATCAAAACGAAGATTCCAACTTCTCGATGCTTGCTTTAATCCATTAATGGATCTTTAAAGCTTGCATACCTTTTTAGAATTCTTAGGATGGACAAAACCCTCAGGCTATATCATATATACATCCTCAAGTAAGTTTCTATTAAGGAAAGCTGTTTTGAAATCCATTTGCCATATCTTATAATCATAGTATGCAGTTATGGCAATAGGAATTCTAATGGATTTGATCATGACTACCAGAGAAAATGTTTCATCATAATCAATTCCATGATCATGTCGATAACCTTTAGCAACAAATCTTGCTTTATAAGTGTGCACATTTCCATCCATGTCGAGTTTCTTCTTGAAAACCCACTTACATCTAATAGTCTTCAAGCCATCAGGCGGATCAATCAAAGTCCAAATTTGATTGTCATATATGGATTACATCTCTACTTTCATGGCCTCTAACCATTTAGCAGATTCTAGACTTTCCATAGCTTCTTGATAGGTTGTGGACTCATTATGATTAATGAGCATCACATGATCATCATCAGTAACGAGAAATCCATATCTCTTGGACTCATGACGAATCCTATCAGATCTATGTAGGCCTTATGTTGTTGAATGCTACTCATCAACAACTTATGAGCTTGCTCCAATCTCCTTCTCAAGCTCAATGTCATTTTGTGGAACTTGAATTTCTTCAAGTTGCACTTTACTCCCATTGTTTCCTTAAGAAATAAATTCTTTTTCTAAGAAAACACCATTTCGAGCAACAAACACTTTGTTCTCAGATGGGATGTAAAAGTAATATCCCACAAATAAACATTTTTGAAATTTGGGTGCCAACTTGTAGGATGCTTCACGTAAGCCTCACAACCCCAAATCTTTATAACATATCCCAATTCATAACTCATAAGGTGTCTTTCTTATAGCCTTTAAAGGAATACGGTTCAGTATGAATGCTGCGATTTTTAAAGCATAACCCCAGAAAGACTTTGGAAGATCAGTTTGACTCATCATTGATCGAACCATATCTAATAAAGTTTGATTTCTCCTTTCAGAAACACCATTCCATTAAGGAGTTCTTGGAGGAATCAATTGTGAAACGATTCCACAATCCTTAAGATGATCATCAAACTCTTGCTTTAAGTGTTCACCTCCTCGATCAGATCGAAGGCTTTTAATTGTCTTGCTAAGCTAATTTCGTACTTCATTCTTATACTCTTTGAACTTTTCAAAAGATTCAAATTTATGCTTCATTAGATAGACATAGCCATATCTACTGAAGTCATCTGAAATAGTAATGAAAACAAATAAGCTCCTCTAGCTAATATGCTAAAAGGACCACATACATCATTATGTATAAGGCCTAATAGCTTATTGGCTCTTTCCCCTTTACCTGTAAAGGGGGCCTTTGTCATCTTGCTCAGTAAACAAGAATCACATGTCTCAAATGATTCAAAAGAATTAATGAATCCATCTTGATGGAGTTTTGAGATGCGTTTCTCATTTACGTGGGATAAGCGACAATGCCAGAGATAGGTTGGGTTCAAATCATTAGATTTAAACTTCTTGGTATTTATGTTATAGATGGACTCATTTGTAAGAGGCTTGGTGTCTAGAGTATAGATGCCATTTAATTGACATGTAATGCCATATAAAATGTCATTTTTATAAATGGAAATACTTATATTTTTAATAGAAAATCTAAATCCATCATTCTCTAAACAAGCAAAAGAAATAATATCCCTACTCATAGTAGGTACATAATAACAATTCCTAAGCTCTAAAATGAGTCCAGTAGGTAATGTAAGATCATAGGTCCCCATGGATAAAATAGTAACTCTTGCTCCATTTCCCACAGAGAGGTCGATCTCACCAGTAATCAATCTTCTAGTCCTTCTTAGATTCTGCACATTAGTACAAATGTGAGTTGCACCTCC
>JAOQML010147650.1:0-14724 GCA_027568935.1 Erythroxylum urbanii | reverse complement strand
ATGTCTATCTACTATAATCTTATCCACCACATCATCCAAGATCTCAAAATAAGACCAGATACTCATCGATCTCCCCCTCTAGCCCAAATATAGGGAAGACTTGTTACTCTCCATCATCTACTTGAGATTCATCCCAAAAAGTTTACTACAAATCTCATACTTGTTTCTGGGAACCACCTCAGTTAGCATATCAACAACAATTAAATCTGTATGAATCTTCTTTAACATTAATTATTTCTCTTCTATGATTAATCTTAACTAATGACATCTTACGTCTTCATAAAATGCAACCTCTTGCAGATCCTCAAACTCCCCCTTAGTAGTAAGTAACAAGTGCACAGAACTTGGATATCTTCTAAAATGCCTTTTCTTCCTTTTCGACCTTCGAAGCTGAGGTTCATCAGCTGTTGTATCCTATTGCTTTCCTTGTTCATTATCCTCAATAGGAACACAGACATCTAAATTCATCAACTCTAATAACTTTGACTTCCTTGCAGATCTTCTCTTAAAAAAGACTTTATGCTACTTTCCAGCCAAACAATGATCAAAAGGATTAAGTGGTTGTGAGTTCTTAACTGAGATAAAGGATTTTTCAGCCAACAACTTTAATCCCTTCTCACTCATCTATCCCAATTGTTGATGCCATAGATTCGATGAAGATTCCCCTTTTGTTGTGAATAGTTCTCCGCCACCACACACCTTTAAGTTTTTTTTGCATAATGAGCAACAAAACTCTCCTCAGGCTATTGTCATTGTGCCTCTAACAATTTCCACTTCTTATCCCCAAAAGTGTGTTAAAATCCTTCATGATCTAACACATTTGTTGATAACAGATTGAGTCTTAGATTGGGGATGTGTCATACATCTCTCAAGGTCAGTAAGCATCTGACATTTGTCTCAACCCGAATATCACCTATATTGACTATCTTGGCGGAGCTTTGATTTTCCATCTTGAAGCTCCCAAAATCTCTGCTCTTGTAGCTTAAAAAGCACTTTTTCTTTGGAATACAATGATAAGATGCTCCCATGTCGATCAACCATTCTAAACTAACATTGTGGATATGGAGGCATTCACTAATTGCACAAACTAGTGTCACCTCATCATCCATACTTGAAATAGATGCAATTGTACTCTTATCATCATCTTCATCATCATCCTGATGAGCCTTCTTTTTCTAATCCCTCTTACACTTATAACACAACCTCTTAATGTGTCCTGGCTTACTGCAATAGTAACACATCTTCACATCTTTTTCATCTTTAGACTTTGAACTATTTTTAGACTTACCACAACGTTTAGGACCCTTTTGCACATCACAATCAAGAATCAACTTAGTTACTATCAATTGAGAGAAAAGTGGTTTTAATCTGACTTTAATGAAAATCTAATTGATTATGAAATTATCAAATTACTGGGTCTAGATGATCCTAGGGTAGATTACTCTCTCTTGAGTCATAATCTTTAACCCTAATTTATAATCCCTAATTTAAATTATGGAATTGTAATCTCTCGATTTCCAATAACCCACAATTCTGAGTTTGCCTAATAACCTACTAGAAACCTATACTCGATCTCTCTTTACACAATTTTACCGGTTTGATTCAATTCTTATCTATCAAACTTCCTAACTCTCGTTAGCCCAATTTGATGATATTCACTCAATTCACCCTCTCAGTTTATTACCGAATTATTAAGAACAAAACTTGAATCATGAATAACTCAATAAAAACGTAATAAATCAAACTTTATTAATATAGATAAAAAATCCCGAATGTGAGTTTAGACAATATCAACATTCAACAACATCTATTCTTAACGACTATCCCAATTCTATACATTAATAAAATTGAAATAAAATCAGAAAATACTATTGGAATGGATTCGTGGAGGCAACGACAGGGGGAAACCACCTATTTTGGGAAGTACTTTGCATCAAACTTCTTCTTTGTGTCTCTCTTCCTTTGTCTCCTTCCTTAGAACTCTCGATAAGCTCTCTAGGGTTTCAAAATTGGCTGATGTAAAAAGTATGCTCTCCTATTCTTTAATGTTCTAATTATACCTTAGAAGCCCTAGGGTTGATTCAGAGTCGAAACGGTCTGAAAAGTCCTTTCAAACTTGACGTTTTTAGCTATTTTTATGTCTACCTGATGCAGGCCATGATCGTAGCCCAGCCTACCACGATCGTGACTAGTGCCTAACCCTCTCTGTCATGATCATGACCAAAGTGTCATGATCATAGCTTAGTTCTGGCCTCTTTATCGCGATCGTGACCAAAGTGTCACAATCGTGGCCTAGCTCCTAGTGGCTCACATCTTTTTGTCACGATTGTGGCTTGTTATGCCACGATCTTGGGCTGTAGTTTTAGCCTGAAACTCTTCGAAACTTCTCCATTCTTCGTCGTACCCTGAAACACTAATAAACACATCAAGGTACCTCAACGACATAACATTTAAGCTCAAAGACTCATACTAACCCATAAAAGCACTTAAACATATAAACTAAGACAATTAAAACATAAATACACACTCAACACTCAAATCAACACTAAATACATAACAAATTGAACCCTAAAATATAATGCAAATCATAATTATCAAGTCATGAAAGTTAGATAATTTTTTGTTTCGATTACGTGGAAAACCTTTTAATGTGGTTATGATGTTATAAGGGCTATATGTGGTTTTACAAAATAAAAAATTATTAAAAAACATAAAAAATTTCATGATTCCAAATATTAGAAAAAATTAACAGGGTTTGATGAGTTTAATTCAAAAAAAGTGCCTGATAATGTTATTCAAAATCCTGAACGTTTGTAACTACATAAATTTAAATGTCAAACTATTTTTGCAAAAACTCAAAGTAACAAGTGTTCTATGAAATATTTATTTATCCTTTGCATGGATCATAAGATTCAAGTTAGTACATCTAGCCACATTTTTCAAACCATAGATACTTCCCTTAATAAGAAAGGTAGCTATCTAGGCATAAGATTTCTTATCACTACATTAGCTTATTAATATGGTGTTCCTGTTTTTAAACTAACCTTTATTTTTTATGAGCATTTAAATCATACACATTTAAGGACCGCTAAGATCTTAGAGGTCCATGCTATAGATCTTTGAAATATTAGTTCAAAATCAAAATTAAAAAATCGGGCAAGACATGTATGTAAGGCCCCAAATTGTACCCTAGACGAAATGTTACATGTTCATGTAAGTACATGAACGATAGGTTTTAAAATTGTGATATGATTGAGAATTCCATATGAATTATTTATATTTTTAATGCATCATACTTGGAGAATTGGAATTAAATTGTCATCATAGAAACTCGAGGTATTAATGTTGAGCCCAGGGTCTCAGAAAATATGTCATGGATACTTTACATAAGCCTTAGGTGAAGATTTAGTGAAAAGAAGGCTTGAAAGTACTTAAAACTCAAGGTTAAAGTGATTTTTGCAAGACCGGTGTGTCACCCTCGTGCACAAGCATGAGGGTGACATCTAAAGGGTGACACGTTTGTCACCCTTGAGCACAAGCACGAGGGTGACATCCAGTGTGACATCTAACGTGACACTCAAACTTGTAAGTGCCATATCTTTTGCTTCTGATGTCTAAAAATTATAAACTTTATGTTTTTAGAACACTAAGAGGATAAACTACAACTTTTATGAAGATAACTTTGTCAAATTCATCCTAAATCAATACAATTTTTTAGTGGTTTATACGTGGACTAATTATTTGGTGACAAATGGCAGCATGTTGTATGGATATATGGCAGCTCTTAAATGGGACAAGTGTAGAACATGCAAGAAGACACATGTTACAATTTGTTGACACCTAGCATTGGAGGAGATGAGTTTTTGTTGGAGTTTCTTCCTCAACATTTTTTTCTTTCATCACCACCGAAACTGTCTCTCACTCCCACCTCCTGAAATTTTTGCTTGCTTTTGTTTAGATCATCATCTTCACTTGACATCTTCACATGCTACTGTACTAAGGACGTTAGATTTTGCTATTTTCTATGTTGATGTCCCCTTGGTCGTCTTAATCTTGGAGTTGTGATATTTGCTTCAAAGGCTAGAGTGGCCTGCTCACTGAAGTAGGAAATTGTGTTAAAGAAGGTATGGGAATACTAATCTTGATTTCATGTTATCATATGAATTATTTTGATGCTTGATTGGATAGAATATGTATGGATTTGTCAATGAGTTGAGCTCTGGACATGAAATTAATGTGTAGTTGAGGCATGGCTAAGGTGGAATTGTGTTGAAAAGGATGAGTGTTGGAGTAAGGGTGTTGAAGATGTAAGATGTGAATGAATTGTATTGGTTTCACTGAACGGTTTTTATTGAATAGTCATCGGTATTTAGGCTATAACTTGACCTATGGATATCCAAATGGAGTGATTTTCATTTTGTTTCAAACTGCACACATATTCCTACTTTCATGAAGGAATTGAATTTTTTTTCTATCCGTAAGGATGATGAAATTTGTCCTGAAGTTGAGTTTAGGATTCTGTCATTGTTTGAGAATAGTCTACATTATTTTAGGTATAACTTGCAAAATACTGATCCAAAATGTATGATTTTGATGTCATTAGAAACGTAATACATAGAGGAACGTTTTTTAGAAGAAATATTACCCAAAAACCTCTTTTTATATGTCAAAATAGCCATACAAATCTGACCTGAAACCTATCCTAAGAAAACTGAACTAATCTTGGTTGTGTAATTGTTAACATGTATAAGGTAAGGACTTTAACAATGGTTTTATTATACTTAAGTGAGATTAATAGTGAAACTAGGTGATGTTAGATTAATGGAAAAAAAGGTGTTGAGTTATGGTTTATAAATGGAGTTGATAATATAAAAGATATATGTTATTAATGATGAGCATAATGTTGAATTGCTTAGTGTGATCATGAATGAATGAGCTCTTAAGGCTTGTGTGTTATCAATTAGATATGAATGATTGTCAATTGGGAATTTCTGCTATAAAATTGTGACAATACTAGACCATCAGTTGTTCAATGAGTTTTATAGTTGGGATTGTATTGGAAGTGCTTGCTAATTATGTGCATATGCATAATGTTTGATGACTCAACATTTTTATTGATGCAAAATTGCATATGTTTGTATTTATAAGGTTTGCATAAAAATTATGAAATCTAAAATAGATTGTTTTAAAAACTGTGAAGTCCTAGTCGTGGGTAAATAAGCATACCTAAAAGGGTCTGCAACTGCTTCTGGACACATTTAAGGTATCGACACTTCGGTGTCTCTTGATATTGACACTTCGATGTCTCCTGATAAGGACACTTTGGTGTCAAGACATAAGTCTCTCTTATTCTGTGATACCGCTAGGTATCTCCTATTTTGGTCCCATTACCCACTTCTGTAAAAAGGATTTAGCAAGTTAATTTGTTTTGTACTCTGTTACATGTTCAATTCAGTTATAATTAAGCAATGTTATGAAATAATTAAGTTTTGTTTTGACTTAATCAAATACAGTTTTGACACAAACAAGTTTTGTTTTGATATCATGATATTCTGTTCTGATAATTGTAAGATTTGCTTTGAAGTCTATTTATATGCTGTTTTGGCATATTCTATTCTTAGATACTTATTATTTGGAATGCACTTTTATATGTGAACTGATTTGTATATGTCGTTATCATATGACTGTTAAGGTCAGTTACCTTTTTTTATCGTGTTTAGTTTTCCTCACTAAGCTATATACTTAGCATGGTGGATTTGTCCCGTGTAGGTTCAGATAGAAGAGTATAAAGACTGGGACAATTACAACATCAGTGGCCAAAAGAGATTGAGTTTTGTTTTGATAAAATGTATATTTGAGTTTATTTTCGAGTTCCATTTGATAATTGAAACAGTTTGAATAAGTTGGAAGGTTTGTAATAACTATAATACAGGATGGATTGGGTTTTAAGACATGTTTGTGATTAGTTCAATGTGTATAATGTATTTTGTTTGTAATCCATCTTGTATGCAATACAATGTATGTTTGCCCGAATTAGTTTTTAAGGAAGTTTTCAAATGCTTTGGTTTGTTTGTACTATTTTATGTGGCATCCATATATTCTTCGAGGGGGTATTTGGGTGTTACAATGCAAGTTCAAGTTCTACACAACAGCACCAACAAGTCTCATTAAGGAAGGAATTCATGGAGGAAGAGCAGGAAGATTAAAGAAAGTGCTCAAAAAAAGTAGTGGGTTTGGGCTCTGCCAATCCTAACTTCCTGAAAACAGAAAGAGTCATTAAGTTAATGCTCGCATCCAAATCCATTAAAGCTCTATCTATATGCAATTCACCAATAACACAAGGATTAGCAAAACTCCATAGATCCTTTAGCTTCGGTGGCAACTTTTTCGACAATATGACCGAACACTCCTCATTTCGCTTCACCGTGGCATATTCCTCAAGCCTCCTCTTATTAGACAAAATTTCTTTCAAAAACTTAGCATAAGAAGGCATCTGCACTATGGCCTTAACAAAAGGAATGCCTATATGCAACTTTTTAAATATCTCAAGAAAACAACCAAATTGCTTATCTAATTGCGTACCTTTCAACCTTTAAGGATAAGGAATCTAAGGTCTTACCAGATGTGTGATGGGGTCAGCAAATAACCTTGGATAATCCTCCTTTACAGCTGGTGCTTCCTTGGTCTTCCTGCTACTCTCCTGACTCTCATCTTCTTCACTGTTTTCCACTTGTTTATCCTTCTGCTTCTCCTTAACTTCTTCAAGTTGTCTGCCACTCCTTGGTAAGATTGCCTTTGCATGTTCTCTCAGGTTGGCCTCAGTAGTGCTAGGAAATGAACCCAAAGGTCTTTCATTTAACAAACTTACAATCTGGCTCATCTGATTCTTCAAATGTCTAATAGAAGATTCTTAGTTCTGCATCCTAACCTTAGTAGTGGAAATGTACTTCAAGAGTAGCTCTTAGAGATTAGATTTTTCTGTTGGCACAGGATTAGGAGCCTTGAAACCTAGAGGTGGTTGTCTCTGAACATTGGATGACTGCAGTTGTGCCATCTGATCATTCCGCCAAAAGAAGCTTGGATGATTCCTCCACCCTGGATTGTAGGTGTTAGAATATGGGTCTCCTCCCTGTCTATTATAATTTCCTACATAATGGGCCTCTTCTTTCTCTTGAGAAAAAGGATTCCCAACTTGAAACTCAGAAGACGCATGGGAATCTCCACCACAATGCTCACATATGGCACAACTCCTCAATGAAGAACTAGCCCCTCCTTTCACACTGTGCATCAAATTATCCAGTTTTTTCATCAAAACATCCATCTGAGATGATAAAGCCACTATATTGTCTACTACACGAGCCCCTATAGGTTGTCTGGGATGCCTTTCTATATGATACTGAAAGTTACTAGTGGCTATCTCATCAATCAACCTATAAGCCTGATCTAGTGTCTTTCTCATTAAACTACCTCCTGCTGCAACATCTATGGTACTCCTAGTCGATGGGGTCATTCCTGTATAAAAAGTATTAACCTGCTGCCATGTGGAGAACCCATGACTAGGACACTATGTCAATATATCCCGAAATCGCTACCACGCTTCAAATAAACTTTCATTTTCATATTGAGTGAAGGAAGTGATGTAATTCTTCATCTTTGCAACCTTGGCAGGAGGGAAAATTTTTGCCAAAAATAATCTCATCATCTCATCCCATATAGTAATCAATCCCAACTGCAAACTAGCCAACCGTGCTCTGGCCTTATCCTTTAAATAAAATGGGAATAACCTTAATCTCACTGCATCTTCTGATACTCCATTCTGCTTGAAAAAGTCACAAATATCTAGAAAGGTCTCTAAATGGGTGTTCAGATCCTCCAAAGGTAATCCTCCAAACTGAGATGCTCTCACCATAGATATAATGCTGTGAGCAATCTCAAAACTCGCAGCTGTGATCGTCGGCCTTATAATAGGAAGCACGGGTCTATTATTGTATCCTATAGTCAAATCCATCATGGTCAACTCCCTTCTCTCTTCAGGACGTCCTATCAGCCCCTCATCGTGTTGTTCCATCTCTACAAACTATTCTTCTCTAATCCTTTCTTCTGTGTTACTATTTCGAGCCAATCGGGTCTCCTTACGTAACCTGTGAGTAGTTTTTTCAATCTCAGTATCTACTAGCAAAATCTCGAGTTTTTGACCATGAGTGAGCATCAACAAAATGGAACAAATAAAAAAAATAATAATAATAATAACAGAGCTAAATATAGAAAATAAAACACTATTGAAGTAAAGCAAGCAATTAAAATACGCCAATAAACAATGAAGTAAGAATTAAATCTGAGATAATTAATATCGTTTAACCTAATGACTCGCAATAAAGAATTTAATCCTAGACAACGGCGCCAAAAACTTGTTGCGGTCTAAACAAAAAAATATATAATGAATTATATCTGGACCAATTAGAGGCAAGCACACCCTGTCGACAAGTAATATAAAACAGTAAGAACCGGATATCGTACCCAAGGGAATTTCAACATGCAAGATAATTAAATTAAATGATGAAAAATTACTAAGACGATCAAAAATTGATGATTTGAAAATCAAATAAAATAAAGTAAGCAAATCAAGGAAATATGAAAAATGCAAGGTACGAATTATAAAAGACTAGATTTAATCAAATGACAAAAATCGGTTAAGGTATTAGATTTCAATTGGATTGGACATGAAAAATTCTAACGGTGAATTGATCTAGGAATTACTTCACTAAAGCAAGTCGAACATAATGTTCATGAGAATTCTTTTTTTCTTCTAAATCCGAGTCACCCACTTGGTTTATAGATAATTCAGAATAAAACGTGTTAAATTCAAGAAGCCTAAAACTAAGTTCGTTAATCCTCCATATCCTCACACAAGATCCTAAGGTTGGTCTACACTTTAGTCTTAAGTATATTGCTTGATTAATTTTCGAACAAATTAAATCTCATTGGTTGTGGCATTCAATCATCTAAGGTCTTAATCTAGGTGATCAAGCTAAATTAGGACTAAATATGCACTTAATCAAGCAAAAATTAATACCACAAAGGATGTTCATGTCATTTGGATGTTAGGAGAAGAAGTTATAATAAAAAGAACAAAGGATGTTCAGATAAAACACTACAACTAACATATTCCAGCAATTCTTCTTCATTTTTGTTTCCAGATTGTTTTACACTTTATACCATAGTTAAACAACCTCTTTATAGTTCATCAATTATAACCCTATGAGGCCTGAATTATACTCCAATTCCATATCAATAACAGCTCTTGTTCCAGTTCAACATTATTCACTTAACAACTCACAAAATATCAAACCAGAAACTTTTACAATATTATGCATATAGTCCTAGTTCTTTCCCAATTCAAGAACATCAAATTAACATCTTTCTTTGGCATAAATCCACCCTTTTTTATACTTCAAATCAGACCTAATTCATACATAAATCAATCAATATCCCATGATTTTCATAAACCAAAAAGAAAAAAGAAAAACTTCCAAGTTTATGTAACATTTTCCAGCACATATCTTCACCAATATCACATGCATTTCATTCTAATTCAAGCATCATTCTTATATCATTTGACATTTCATCAAACTCAGATTGTTACTTACCTATTAGGCTTCCAATCCAACACAAAACTTCAAATTAAACCAAGTCTCCATGCAAGCAAAATCAACACAAACTTATGGTGAAAGCAAGGCGATTTTCGGACAGCAATATGAAGATCATAATCAGCTAGTTTTCTTGACAATTTGGTGAAGAATTGAAGTGTGATTTCCATGCACAACTTTTGCTAGGGTTAAAAACAAAACGCAGAGAAGAGTTGGAGAAATTTCGATGGAGAAAGGTGATAGAAACAACAAAAACTTTGCTGCTGGAATTTGCTCCATCATCATGCTAGGTGTTAACTTGTAAACTCACCATATGTCTTAAGGCATGCTAGCCATGTGTTCAACAATTATGCTGCCACTACTCCACTCATTATGTTTCCATTTGTCACCCTTTAATCAGTCCACATGTCACTCAAAGATTGGTCCACATGTCACATAATAATTGGCCCATTTGTCACTCCATAAGTAGTCCATTTGTGAATTAATTCCTAATCCATTTGTCACTCATTTAACTATGGCAAATGTCACTCAATTTTGAGCTTAGTCTTCCTAATTTTTCATGTCTCAATTAGTCTTGCCACTAGGAAAATTTCCTAGTCCAAAAATACCCCAAATTTTTAAAAAATTTTGAAATATTCAAAATGTCACCAAAAATGTGAAATTAATTCCAATGCGCATCAATTTAATTTTCGAGACAAATAATCCACAATTCACACTTTTAATCACATTAAAAATCACTTATACTCGGAAAATGTCAATGAATGCATGTATAATCATTTTAATGTGCAAAATCAATATTCTTATGTATGTGTATGCCATATCATGCATAAGCATAGATTATGCTTCCTAATTTCTCTTTAACCTCTTATGCACACTATTTTATCCTTATCATATGTCACAAGATGTTACAACTCTCTCCTCCTAAAAGAAATTTCTTCCTCGAAATTCTTACCTAATAGTTCACCTGATGGTTTGAATAGGTGGGGATATTGTTTTCTCATATGATCCTCTGTTTCCGAAGTTGCTGCCTCAGTCGAGTGATTTCTCCAAAGGACTTTCACCAATGGAATCACTTTGTTTCTCAGCTACTTTGTCTTATAACCCACTATCTTTATCGGCTCCTCAACATAACTAAGATTGCTATCAATCTCAATGTCTTGAGTCGGTAACACATGTGTTAGATCAGATTTGTATCTTTATAACATGCTCACATGAAACATATTATGCAACTAAGACATTTCAATAGGCAAAGCTAACTTGTATGCCAAAGGTCCTATCCTCTCAAGGATCTCATAAGGACCAATGCATCTAGGGCTCAACTTGCCCTTTTTACAAAACCTCAATACACCTCGCTAAGGTGACACGCTTAGAAACACTCTGTCTCCTACACCGTATTCCATATCCCGACGATGCTTATCCATATAGCTCTTCTGTCCATCCTGAGCCATTTTTATTTGACTCCTAAACAATTTCACCTTATCGACAGTGTCTTGTATTAGTTCTGGACCTTCAATCATTCTCAAGCCCTCTTTATCCCAATACAGAGGCGATCGACACTTTCTGTCATACAATGCCTCATATAGTGCCATTCCGATACTACTATGATAATGATTGTTATAAACAAATTTAATTAATGCTATATACTGATCCCATGCTCCTTAAAACTCCAATAGACATGCTCTGAGAATATCCTCAACAGTCTGGATTGTTCTCTCACTCTGTCCATCTGTTTAAGGATGAAATGTTGTATAGAAGTTCAACCTTGTACCTATAGCTGACTGCAAACTCTTCCAAAATCTTGATGTGAATCTGGGATCCCTGTCCGATACAATGGACATCAGAACCCCATATAATCTAACTACTTCATTTACATACCTCCGGGCCAACTGGTCTAGAGAGTTATTCTCTCTTACTGGTAAGAAATGAGTTGACTTAGTCAATCGGTCCACCACAACCCATATCGCATCATTTTTCCTCGGAGTCTTACGCAATCCCATTATAAAATCTATAGTAATTCATTCCCATTTCCACTCCATACTGGATAATTAATCTCGTAATACCTTATTTGTCTCAATGCATAGGCTATCACCTTGCCATTCTGCCTCAATACACATCTCAATCCTTGATGTGAACCATCACTATATACCACATATCCACCAGTTCCTGATGGTGTAGCTAACACTGGTGTAATAGTCAACTGATGTTTCAACTCTTCAAAACTCTTCTGATAATCATCATTCCATCTCCATGCTACATTATTCCTTAGAAGTTTTGTCATAGGGGCTGAGATCAACGAGAACCCCTCGACAAACCTTCGGTAATATCCAGCTAATCCTAGGAAACTTTAAATTTTTGATACATTCCTCAGAGCTTCCAAATTCATCACTGCTACAGAAGAAGAAAACACAGATGAACTAGAAGATAGAAGAAGCAAAACACAGAGGAAGTAAAAAATAGAAGAAGGAAATACAAACGAAGTCAAAACACAGAAGAAACGAAACACAGAAGAAGAAAACACAAACGAAGTCGAAAGACGGAAGAAACAAAACACAGAAGAAGAAAATACAGACGAAGTGAAAGATAGAAGAAACGAAACACAGAAGAATAAAACACAGACAAAGTAAAAGACAGAAGAACTAAAACACAGAAGAAATAGAGACACAAAAGAAGTAAAGACACAGAAGAAAACACAGAAGATACAAAGTAGAAGACACGCAAGTACGTCGAGCAGTTAGTTAGTTAGAGTTAGTTACAGAACTAAGCTAAATAGCAGTTTTCAAGAATCAAGAAGCGGTTATCAAGACTCAAGAAGCAGTTATCAAGATTCAAAGAAGCAGTTGAAGACTTAGACTATAAATACAAGTCGTAGTCAAAGACTAAATAATTTTTGGAGAGAGATCTTTCATTCTACAACTTTTGAGCATTTAAGTGTATACTTAAAAATTCTGTAGTGCGATACTGGAAGAGCTAAACTGCTATAACAATAGCTCACGATATCTTTCTAGTGAGAGAAAGAAAAGGCTGAGAGCCTGGAGGGGCTAAGATAGCTGAAAAAGAATACTTAGTGTATGAGACCTGAAGAGGCTCGAGAAGAAAGAAAGAATACTTGTACATTTGTTGAAATATAGTGAATACTCAGAAGGAATCTGAGGACTGGACGTAGCCCACATTTGGGGTGAACCAGTATAAAATCGCTGTGTCTACTCTCTATCTCTCATCTTATTCTATTTTGTTCTTAAACAAGTACATAGAAGTTATTTGCGATTTAACCCATAACATTTTTATTAGTGATATTCTTTTAACAAGTCAGAGAAGTTCTTATCAAGCAAAATTAAAGTTTTAGTATTTGAAAAAGGATACACAATTCAACCCCCCTTCTAGTGTATTTCATCTCTTATACTTAATTTCTATATTAACGTTTGATTTACTTCACTAACTTCCTATCATTGGTTGGAGATGCTACCGCTTCGGCCCAACGTGAAACATAATCAACCCCCACTAGAGTATACATGTTACCATTGAAGATGGGAAAGGACCTATAAAATCAATGCCCCATAGATCGAAGACTTCCACTTCTTGAATGTTGGATAAAGGCATTTCATCTTTTTAGAGATGTTACCTATTCTCCGACATTGATCACATTGTGCCACGTAGGTTTGAGCATCCTTAAACAACTGTGACTAATAAAATCCACTCTCAAGTATCTGAGCCACCATTTTGTTAGCTCTATAATGTCTAGCATACTGACCTCCATGACATTGCTTTAGGATGTCTAACATTTCCTCATCTAGAGCACAACATCACATTAACCCATCTGCACAAGCTCTATATAGGGTTGGCTCACCCATATATATCGGTTATAATCATGCAAGAACTTCTTCCTTTATTGGTAAAAGAGATCTGACGAAAGTTTATCACTGGCAACATAATTTGCAATATCTGCAAACCATGGTGTAGTCAAGCTCTCCAGTAGCATCAGAGTTTCATCGGGGAAATTTTTGTTAATGTCATCACTTGGCTTGCATTCCCTCCTTCAAGTCTGGATAAGTGGTCTGTAACCATATTTTCTGCTCCCTTTTTATCTCTCACCTTTATATCAAATTCTTATAAAAGTAACACCCATCGAATGAGCCTAGGTTTTACATTTGTTTAAAAGGTATTTTAGTGTTGTGTGATTGGTGAATACAATTACTTTTGAAACCAAAAGATATTGTCGAAACTTGTCACACACATACACTAATCCGAGTAGTTCCTTTTCTATAGTGGTGTAATTCAGCTGGGGTCTTGTAAGAGTTTTACTAGCATAGTAAATCGCAGGCAACTTCTTATCTTTCCTTTGGCCCAAAACGCATCCTATAGCTTGGTCACTTGCATCACACATAGTTTTGAATAAGAGTGTCCAGTTTGGGGGTGATAAAATTGGTGTTGATATTAATGCCTCCTTTAATGTGTTGAATGTAGACATACACTTTTCTTCAAACAAGAAAGGCACATCCTTGACTAAAAGGTTTGTCAAAGGTCTTGCAATTTGCAAAAAGTCTTTGATGAAGCGACGCTAAAATCCTACATGACCTAAAAATCCTCGCACACCTTTTATATTGCTTAGCGGTGGAAATTTCTCTATCACTTCTATTTTTGCTTTGTCAACTTTAAATCCTTAATGTGAGATCTTATAGCCTAGCACTATCCCTTCTTGCACCATAAAATGACATTTCTCTCAATTCAACACCAAGTGTGACTCTTCACATCTTTGAAGAACTCTATCCAAATTAGTTAGACAAATGTTGAAAGAATCTCCAAAGACTGAAAAAACATCTATGAACACCTCCATTATGTCTTCTATCATGTTCGTCAAGATAAACATCATACATCTCTAAAATGTGGCTGGGGCATTGCAAAATCCGAAGGGCATCCGTCTGTACGCGAAGGTACTTGATAGGTATCATTTGCATGATGTTTTAGGATTGAATTAGTTACATAATTGTAGGAATTATGTAAATATAATGCCCTAGAAAGCAAGTGTATTTACTTATAACTTAATTTTCTTCCAGTTACTTTTTGTAATGAAAATATTTAT
>JAOQML010147639.1:0-14725 GCA_027568935.1 Erythroxylum urbanii | reverse complement strand
TCTTTTAGGAATTAATGGATTTAATTTGATTTAATTTTCCAATGAATTAAAAATATTATTTTAGATTATAAAGATTAATAAGTAGAATCAAATAGGTTTGATTTTTTATGTATATAACATAATTATGTATGCAAAAGTTGCAGGCTTTATTTATATGTTTCATATATACATTAGATGCATGTTGAGTTACAAGTTTATATGTATAACATTTTTACATGCATTTGTGCATTTGATGAGATTATTTGAAATTAAATCCCTCGTTAAAATATTAAGTACATGATGAGAATGTGAATGTTGCCTTTCATTATTTAAGCATAAAACTAGGATTCTGTTTATTATAAGGCTTGTTGAGTGATTTAAGGCCCATTTATACTGACTGTTTTTCTTACATGCATTTTTGTGTTTGATGAGATTATTTGACATTAAATCCCTCATTAAAATATTAAATACATGATGAGAATGTGAATGCGGCCTCCCATTATTTAAGTATAAAAATAGAATTTTGTTTATTATAAGACTTGTTGAGTGACTCAAGCCCATTTATCCAGACTATATTTTATCTTAAACTCTTTATTCTACTTAAGTAATTTTTTATGATTTAGATAAGTGACTTATTATCATATGAATTTAAAGGTAAGGTTAGGAATAACATATAAGATATGTTTTGGAAGAGTTATCACCTAATAGATCTAGAAATCACATAAGATGGGATTAAAAAAGTAGTCATCTACTTACTTTAAGTTTAGTTGGGTTGTTGAGTGACTCAAGATCATTTGAATTTAAATGGGATCCTAGTCCACTTGAAATATTAGATAAATATTTTCGAGTAGTAATGAGGGCAACTATTTCGATGCAAATAGTGGGAATAACTAAATGAATGATTAAAATCCTATTCTTATTTGGTTGTCATGACATATAGTCAATTGCTTACATTTACATTTTGTTCTAAGTAGAAATTACTTTAGTTTGTATAGTTGATACTAAAATTTAGTGAACCAAATTTATTAGATATAGGTTAGTTCAGAGAAGAGATCTTAAATGAAGAAAGAAAATTTATATCCATTATCCAATATTGCTATAAATCCCGGTGACAAAGTCATAAAGATATATTAATAGTATCTAGATAATAAAGCGTAATGACATGTTGAGTTGACTAATAGCTTGTAAACTTTAATGATAATATATAAGATATTTGTCAACACATTGAAAGTACAATCCAAGAGGATATATAAAGTAGATTTGAAAGGTATAATGCCTTTGATGGAATTTTCACTCAATTTTTTATTAAAATTATAAACATGAACTATAATTAAAGGCATTTGCTATAGTATTATTATAGTTTTCATTAGAAGAAAATAGTTGCATGACTTTCTTTCCTATATATGATATAGTATGGACCAAATACATATTTTTAATTCACGGTTTTGAGTATTTAACACTAAATTTAGATTCAACATTATTACAATGCTCAGGGCATGATAAGAAATTATTTTTAGTTAAAAGTAGTTTATCCAAATTTATATAAACAGTTTATTCGTGTTGGATCAAGGGAGATGTATGCTTAATAAAAGTGGCACAAATAAAAGGGTTAATTGTAAAAAATCTCCAAATTTTCTCAATTTTATAATACTAGCATGAACTTTAAATAATAACACAAAGATGCTCAAACTTTTAATCTGTTGCAAAAATAGCCCGATGTTAACTTCTCTGTTAATATGTTTGACGTGGTTAATATTTTTTCCATGTGCATGCCATGTGTTTCATTTTTCCATCTAATTATTTTATTATTTAATAAATTTGATGCAACAATTCCTTTACTAAATGCTTGGTTAAAGAGCATTCGAGTCTAGAACTCAGACATAAACAGGAATTAGGTAAGGAATACAATCGGTGTGAATAATAGCAATCCCATCACAATCCCATAACCTTATGCAAATTTCTAGATAATCCCTAGAATCCAACTCATTAAACTAGGAACTTACGTGCTTTTATTGATTATAAAAGAAATCAAAATGAGAACTAAACTATTGAACAAGTTATTTGGTTGCAATGTAGAACTCAGAAGAATAATGTATAATGATTTTTGGCAACTTTTTGGACCCAAGAGCACTAAAGAAGGCATAAAATGTAGTTGGACTTACCAAAAGTATTCCCTAACTAGTGGGCATAAATGCAAGAATGCATAAAAGGATGTCTTGCACTGTCAATGAAGTAGTGTAATTAAGGTGACCAAAATGGAGACAAAAGTCTAGAATATTAGTCCCTTAATAAGCTAGAATATAAGCTAGAAATTTTCACCAAATTTGTACCATCTTACTAATATAATCTGAATATGAAATCAAAGAAAAACACAGTTAGTGAATCATTTCAAAAAATTTCAAAGAGAGGAGGAAAAGTAGATGACTAATCTGAACAACTTCATAATATAAGGGTTTTTGTTTTCATTCTTAGTTTAGAGCGGGCTCCTCTCCTTGATTTAAGAAGGAGTAGGATTTTCATTCTTTAAATTTATTAAATAATAAAACAATTGCGTGGAAAAATGGATCATATTATAGGCACATGAAAAAGAAATTAATAGGATGTGGCTCGCCACCTCAGACACATTAATAGACAACTTAACGTTAGGTTATTTTCATAAAAATTTGAAAGTTTTAGCATTTTAGTACGAATTTTAAGTCTAGTCTAGTATTACAAAATTGAGCAAAGTTTGGGATGCTTTTACAATTAACTAAAAATAAGATGTTAAATAACTAAAAATATCATTTTGTGTCCTATAGGTTAAATCATTATAACAAGAATCATAATAAGAATCATAATGAAACTTTTGAAACTTGTTGAACTCAAAAACGAACAAATTAACCTTTTTTGAAGGGATGATGATGGTATTAAATTTTGTTAAATTTTATACTTATGATGTATTAGGTGTAATAGCAATTCATAAAAGGATGATACTTGTATTTCATTAAATTTACTAATAACTTTATGTATCATAATCATATGTATTAAATCAAATTTTAATTTAGTTTTTCTAAAGTTCAAATTACTTAAATCTAAGTGGAAGTTAAACATTGAGAGTAACGGAACACTTAAATCAAATTGATGTGTTGACGATAGGTGTGTGTTAAGATATGTTTTTATAGGTAATTGGCATGTGTTTTCTAGCATAATTGTTGTTTATTGTTCTAGTTTAGGATTCATTTTATATGTTTTCATGAAGTTCAATTTCCATTGCTGTTCTTGTATGTTTGATGCTAATTAAGGGTAAGAATTGATTATTTTTATGTAGGAAGGAAGAGGGAGCAACTTGGAGGTTGAACAAAAGATCAAAGAAGAGAAGACAAGATGAATGCGTTTGGGACAAATTCCCACGTTCGTAGGAATCATGCAACTTCCCACAGACATGGGAAATCACAACAGAAATGAGAAGTGCATCTCTGTGCAATTCCCACGCTTGTGGAAATCATGCAAATTATAATCCAAGGCAATCTATGAGGCTTCATTAAACCTAGTATTTTGAGACTATAAAAACATCATTAGGTCTCCATCTTCAAGATAGACGACACCCAGCTATAGAAACACCATCCTTGAGTGGAGAACACATGTTTGGAGCATGAGGAGGGATTGAAGACAAGGATCATCATCAAGATTGGATAAAATAGCACATCAACACCAAAATTCCAAATTTTGGCAAAGAAGAGAAGGAGTCTTTTTATTCAATTTTCTTTCATTCTAATCTTCTCTATTCTTTGTAAAAATGTTTCATTTGATTATTGTTGATGTTATGGGGACCATGTTAGGCTGATTTTGTTTTAGAGATTACTTTCGAATTATTTTGTCAAAACTCCTATTTTATTGAATTGAATGAAGTGTCTTTGATGATTGTTGTTTTAAATAGTTATCTTGAATCAAATCGAGAGAGTGAGTGAGATGAGATTCGTGTAAGATTATGCAACAAGAGTTGGCGACCTATAGACTAGCAATCAACATGTTAATTGAATAATTAGAAGAGAGATCTCAATTAGTCAATTGATCACCTATAGGATAGTTTAATAACTAGTTGAATCGGTAGAGTTCTTGGGTAGGTTGAGAGATCGTTCAATCGATTCTCATTAATTCAATTAGGGACAAATAGTTACAACTTGAGAAAGAGTAATTAGTACATTCAAAAATCTGGGGTGAGACACAATTCAGTCAATAAAATAGGAGGGAGAAAAAATAAGGAAAAAGTATTCTCTAGCATTTACAATCTTGAATTCAGATTTTCTGCATTTGTGGTATCATCTATTGTTTACATTATTCTTTTAATTTTAATTTAATTTTCTAGAGTATGTGCATTTTAGAATTTAGTTTCTTAAACAAAGTTGTGTCTAAGTTAAGCAGTGATTAGGCACCAATCCCTGTGGGATCGATATCTACTCTTTTTACTACAAGTCACAACCTATTCACTTGTAGTTTTTGAGCGTAAAACAAATAGATAGGTTTTACCACAACAAGTTTTTAGCGCCGTTACCAAGGATTGATTGTTGAGCATCGTGCTTGATTTAGATTAGTTTGATTTAAGAGTTTTTGATACTTTTCCTTGTGTATTTGCAGGTGCATGAACACAAAGAGTACACGAAGGACGAAAGAAGCTATAAAGGATAAATTTCTCGACATTAAGAAGAACGAAAGAGAAATAAGAAGGGCAAAGCATCTAAATTTCTCAAATCAAGATATGGCTGAAGAAAGAGAGCAAGGAGGATTGGAAAGGACACTCATGGATTTCATAAGGCCAGGGTTTAGTCCTCAGGGAGTGGCAATACTGGTAGTTCAAGCGAATAATTTTGGGATAAAGTCGGCACTCAACATTCTTCAGAACAGTGTGCAGTTCTAAGGGTTATCCAATAAGGATCTGAATGCCTACATTGCAAATTTCTTGGAGATCTGTGACACGTTCAGATTCAACGGAATGTATGACGATGTGGTGAAGCTGTGACTATTTTCATTCACTTTGAAGGATCAGGCTAAAGCACGGTACAATTCTTTGAATCTAGGCCAGATCATGACTTGGGAGTAGCTCGCTCAAGCATTCCTCATCGAATATTTTCTATTGACAAAGACAACGAGGATTATCAAGGAGATAACCAATTTCCAACAGAGCGACGGAGAAGCTCTCTACCAAGCTTGGGAAAGATTTAAGGAACTTTCAGAGGTGTTGTCCACATCACAACCTCCCAAGGGAATTTCTACTTCAAACATTCTATAACAGTGTGAACCCGAGAATAAGGGGCACAATTGATGTAGCAATCAGAGGCTCACTGATGAGGAAGACGGTGGAAGCAGCTCATGATTTATTAGAGGAGTTGGCAAACAACAGCTACATGTGGTCGAGCAAGAGGAGTAGACAAGGATAGAAGGAACAAAAAGGTATGATACCTATTGACTCAGTTACTACATTATAGGCTCAAATCACGGCATTGACAAAGTAGCTAAACAACATGCAAGGAGCGTCCACCTCAGCAATAAAGGCAATGTAAGCATAATGCGAGCTGTGTGGGGAGAACAACCACAGCTCAGTAGAATGTTTCCTATTGTGAGCTAGTAGGACTGAACAGGTAAACTATTTAGGCCAGCCACAGCGAGGTAATAACCTATATTCGAATACATATAATTCGGGTTGGAAAAACCACCTGAACTTTTCTTGGAGTAACAATAATACAGGTGGCCAACAAAGATCACAAGGACTATCAAGATTCGAGTAAGATCGAAATGGAGCATTGTAAAGCAAAATTGATAAGATGATGGAGGTTTTGGGGTCCAAATTGGCAGCACAAGAAGAGAATCATAAAAGGATGCATGTAATCCAAGAGGAAAATTAGAAGACGATGGAAGCAAAATTCGATAAGATTTTAAAGAATCATGCATCATCCATCCATAATCTGGAAGTTCAGGTAGGCCAACTAGCTAACACTTTATCCTCGCGAAATGCAGGTAGTCTACTAAGCAACACTGAGGTGAATCCGAAGGAAAGAATCATGGCCATTACTCGGATGGAGAAAGAAGAAAGCAAACATGGGGAGAAAGATGGAAACAAGCAAGAAGAACAAATAGTGTTGGAAGTCCTTGCAAGTGGACCAGTAAGCAAGCCGATTAAGGAACTTCAGCTTCGACTTCCATGTTAAATTTTTGCTCATTGGAAGCCATCTTCAAGTGAAGTAGCTCAGAATTCTAAGGAAGTGGAGTTAAGCAAGATGACAGACATAACAAATCAACTCCAAACAAAGCTCATGTTAAAGGGTTCGTTGAAAGAAGAGGTTATCAATCACATATCAGGAGAAAGTTTGCATGTAGCACAAAAGAAAGAAGACCCAGGTGACTTTTTCATTCCTTGTAGAATAATTGGAGTTACAATAGATCGAGCATTTATGAATTTGGGAGTAGGTATCAATATGATGCTGTACTTGTTTAGTCAAAAGTTAGGTCTAGAAGAGCCAGAGCCAACTAAGACATTATTGAAAATGGCTGCTAGGACAGCGCATTTACTGAAGGGGATCATCGAGAATGTGCAGCTACACATTGATAAATTTATCGTTTCAGCTGATTTTCACATATTGGATATTAATAAAGATGAGGAATCCCCGATGGTTCTTGGGAGACCGTTTCTGGCTACTGTTCATACGATTATTGATGTTGTCGGAGGCGAGTTAATACTGAGAGTAGGGAAGGAGCAGTTAACATTTAAGGTGTCAAAGAAGAATTATCATCCTACTTTACCCCCGACAGACATCAAGGAACCTAAACTCCAAGGAGGATGGGAAAACATTGAGGACCCCAAAAATGCATTTAGGAAGAAACGAACGCGTATGAGAAGATGAAGAAAGGAAAACAATGATAAAGGTGGAGCCCAGAATAAGGTATCCCCTGTACAAAGTCTGAGATCAATTTATGCACAGCTATCATTCCAGTAATTTGAACTGCCATAATTAAGAAGGAGAGTAGACCTACTACTGGTAACAGAAGCGCTACATGGGAGGCAACCCATAGGAGTCAACTAGCCTTTGTTTGTTTTTGTTCAATTAATAGTATATTTGAATTCCTTAGTTATGATCATGTTTAAATTGGATTTGATTGATGTTTGTGTCGATTTTGTTTGGATTTCAATTTTTTTTCTTTTTAAATTTCATGTTGAAGATATTATCTTGATGTGTTTGTAGGTTTTCGGATCATGGAGAATGCATATAAGATTGGAAGAAGGTTTGAATTTTCTAAGGATCACCAATTCCTACGTTCGTGGGAATTGTGGTGATTCCCACGAAAATGGGAAATCTCTCCAAAAAGTTTCTAGAGAGAAAACCCACGTCTATGGGAATTTTGGTACTTTCTAGAGAGGTTTCCCACGCCCATGGGAATTTTCGAGATTCCCACGCTTGTGAAAATTGTGGGGATTCCTACGAGCATGGGAATCCCTCATGGGAATCCCATCCAAAAGGGAGCTTAACAACTTCCCTCCCTTTTCTTCTCTCATTCTCTTTTCAAAATTTCACTCCCTCTCTCTTTAGAACACATAGTTCTCTCCTTCCACTCTCTAAAATGCGAATTTCGCTCTCTCTCTTTTGTTTTTACAGATTTTTTTCTAACAATGGCTCCACCAAGAACAATGAGGGTTAGACAACTAGTTGACTACCTCCTCCTTCAAGTTTTTGGCAAAGGAAAACCCAACTTAGCAGTAGCTTATCGGGCCCCATCTCTGATTTATTCGGAAGTAGAGCAATAATTACTCTTACGTATTTTGATTTTGAAGTGTTAGAAAATATAGGAGTGAGATGCCGACTTGAATAATTAGCTACGAACATAGGGTCGAATAGATTTGTTCGACGCGACGTACCTATTTCTGCCACCATATCTTTAGAGTTTTTCACAACAGTTAGGTATAATTATAAAATGGATTTGTTCTAGTTTAGGTTAGGTGGCAATGTTTTTAAACTTGATCACTCTATCATGTGTGAATTGTTTAACTTGTCGAATACAACTTAGATGGTCATGCAGATTTTGACGTAGATGCTTATTGGAGCACTCTCACTAGTGAAACCCTTTTTGATTCAAATATGCATTGAACTCTTTGATTCAGAGTGCTGAGCATTTGTTGTTACATAAATTCATGTGCCTGACTGTGTTTAATAAAACAGAAATCAATAAATGCTTAACTAAAGAACTTTTCTTTTTATGGTGCATGGATAGAAAGCTTAAAATCAACACTCCTTATAGAATTTTTTTATCACTAGTGAGTGTGATTACTAAAAAGAATATGTCTTTTGAGATGGCACATATTCCTTCTGCTTTGGGTCTATTTTATAATGTTAATATAGAGAATTTGCATATTGCTCGCTACGACATGTTTGATATAGTCTATTTAAGACGCGCTAAAATTGTGGAGGTCCAATTTATAGAACTTCGTAATCCTCAAACGTACACTGTAGTGAGGAGCAGGAGGGGCACCAATGAAATTTGTAGACTGACCCTCCATATCCAGTGCAGCTCCAGAACTAGAGGAGGAAGCAGTAGCAGAGGAACCGAGGGAACTAGCAGCGGCTGACTGATATCAATCGATTCTTGACCAAATAGCTGCAAATTAACAACGGATGACATCCCAACTCAACAAACTCGGCACTCAAATGCGGCAGGTTCACAAGGAGCAACGCAGCTTAAGGAGAAGGTTCCTAAACTTATGCTGGAGGAACAAATTTGAAGCTCCTACACCATCACCGTCACCAACATCTTCGGAATAAGCTTTTCTTGACCTTTAACTTTTAAATTTTGTTGTTTCATTTGTGTGATTGCATTTCATTTTATGTGTATTTGGTTTCATAATACTTGTTTATGTGCTATGTCTTTTGTTTAGATTTAATTTCTTTTAAATTTGGTTTGACTTCAGTATCTTCTGT
Source organism: Erythroxylum urbanii (assembly GCA_027568935.1). Taxonomy (NCBI): domain Eukaryota; kingdom Viridiplantae; phylum Streptophyta; class Magnoliopsida; order Malpighiales; family Erythroxylaceae; genus Erythroxylum; species Erythroxylum urbanii. Next base: position 5,804 of record JAOQML010147639.1, on the reverse strand, counting down.
TTAGTTTAATATCATCCATTTGTTTTAATTTCTATTGTTTGTGTTGTTTTCATTTTTTATATGATTTGATGTCATTTCCCTTTATTTGGTTGTTGACTTGTCACATTGAGGACAATGTGATCTTTAAGTGTGTGGAGGTGACATCAAAGTTCTTAATTGCTTTTTTTTACATTGTGTTGAATAGGATGCATTTTTAGGAATATTGTATGTGCTTTTGTTAGCAATGGAACCATATTTGAGTCACTTTGATAAATATTGCCATGAAATTCTGTTATGTCAGTTCGAATTAGATTGAATGCATGCTTAAACTCAGATTAGGCTGTTTGAGTAGAAAGTGAACCATATAGAGTGATGAAAAGTAGTTGGTTACATAAGCTTAGTCACAAATTGACATTTAAACAATGAGGTAGTGTAGAGATGCATAATGAGTTTTCAATTCAGCCGAAGTAAGGATTGAGTCGTATGACTCCATCTATAGTCATTTCATTTCTTTGATGAGTGTATTTCCATAGGTTATTACCTTCAGAACTTGTTTTGAATCGGTTTGAGTCTACTGGATGCATGCCTAATAGAGATGATCTAGGCCCTTTTTATGTTAACCTTTGGCTTAAATGACCTACCCGTTAATTATCCCTTGCTACCCCCGTTGAGCCTTAACCTTTTGTTTATGAAACACCCAAAATTTTAAAACTTTAAACACAATTATCCTACCCTTTTCACAAGCTTAGTAGAGTATTAAGTAAAATATTAGTTGGGATTGTATGAAATTTTTATCGAGACAAGTTAAGTATAATTCTGCGTGTGGGCTACTTTGTATATAGTGCTAGTTTTGACTCATAGTTCTTCCATGTATGAAGAAAAGGAAAGAAAAATAAGAAAAAGAAAAGAAAAGAAAAAGGAAGAACAAGTGAATAGCTCCAATAAGTGCAGAATATTAGTTATATTTGTATGTCTCGTAGTTATGCTTAGTTATTCCATTTTTATCCACTTTGTACTTTACTTATGCTTACGCTTAACCCTTTTCCATTTCTTTTGGAACCACCTTAACCCTCACCACATTACAACCCTAAACAAGTCCTTTTGATCTATTTATGCATGCAATCATTGTAGAGGAGAATTGGTGGATTAGAAAGCCTATGGTAGTATAGTTTCCTATAGGAAGTTTAAGTGAAACACTAACCCTTAAACACTTAAGCGAAATACGTCAAAATTGTGAGGAAGATTCATTTGTGCATATTTACTTATCTTTGAGTGATTGTGCCAATTGTGAGTTTTCTTATATACACCAATGAAAAAGTAGTCATGATATGTGCATTAACTTGACATTTGATTTGGCTTGAATTTGAGGGATTATATGTTCTGATCTATTTGAAAATGAAGTGGTATAACGGATTGGTTGTATTTATTTTGCTTGAGGACAAGCAAAGATTCAAGTGTGGGGATGTTGATAGGTGTCTATTAGGATATGATTTTATAGGTAATTGGCATATGTTTTCAAGCATAATTGTTGTTTATTGTTCTAGTTTAGGATTCATTTTGTATGTTTTCATTTAGTTTGATTTCCATTATTGTTCTTGTATGTTTGATGCTAATTGAGGGTAAGAATTGATTATTTTTGTGTAGGAAGGAAGAGGGAGCAACTTAGAGGTTAAATAAAAGATCACAGAAGAGAAGACAAGGAGAGTACATATGGGACAAATTCTCACATTATTGGGAATCATACAAATTCCCACAAACGTGGGAAATCACAGCAGAAATAAGAAGTGCATATGTGTGCAATTTCCACACTCGTGGGAATCATGCAAATTCCCACAGATGTGAGAATTGTAATCCGAGGCAATCTGCAAGACTTTATTAAACCTAGGATTTTTGGACTATAAAAACATCATTAAGCCTCCATCTTTAAAAGAGATGACACCCACCTGTAGAAACACCATCCTTAAGTGGAGAAAACATGCTCGGAGCATTGAAGAGGGATTGAAGATAAGGATCATCATCAAGATTGGGAAAAATAGTACATCAACATCAAAATTCTAGATTTTGGCAAAGAAGAGAAGGAGTCTTTTTATTCAATTTTCTTTCATCCTAATCTTCTCTATTCTTTGTAAAAAAAATGGTTGATTTGATTGTTGATGATGTTATGGAGACCATGTTAGGTTGATTTTGTTTTAGAGATTGCTTTGGAATTATTTTGTCAAAACTCCTATTTTATTGAATTGAATGAAGTGTCTTTGTTGATTGGTGTTTTAAATTATTGTCTTGCAACAAATCGAGAGAGTGAATGAGATGAGATTCATGTAGTATTGTACAATGAGAGCTGACGATCTATAGACTAGCAATCATCATATTAATTGAATAATTAGAAAAGTGATCTCAATTAGTCAATTGATTACTCATAGGATAGTTTAATAAGAGTTGAACCAGTAGAGTCATTGGGTAGGTTGAGAGATCGTTCAATCGATTCTGTTAATTCAATTAGGGATAAATAGTTACACCTTGAAAGAGGGTAATTAGTGCATTCGAAAATTTAGAGTGAGACACAATTCAATCAAAAAAATAGGAGGGAGACAAAATAAGGGAAAAGTAATCTTTAACATTTAGATTCTTGAATTTAGATTTTCTGCATTTGCGGTATCATCCATTGTTTACATTATTCTTTTAATTTTAATTTAATTTTCAATATTATTTGCATTTGACAATTTAGTTTCTTAAATAAAGTTGTGTCTAAGTTAAGAGGTATCTAGGCATCAATCCCTGTGAGATCGATATCCCCTCTTTTTAGTAGAAGTCACGACCCCGTTCACTTACAATTTTTGAGCGTAAAATAAGTAAATAGGTTTTACCATCAACAGTTGACATCTAAACTTTTTAGTTATTTATAAAGAATGAGATTTTTTGGTGAATACCTTTATAACTAAATTCCATAATGGTATAAATTTGAGTAAAGATAAAATACAAAATAAGATTTTGTATTATGTAACATTTATTTCTTCTATAACTATGCCTAGTGCAACAACTTACCTTCAAAAGTTCCAATTCAATCAATTAGCAAGGTTTCATATTAGATATGAAATGTTAAGACTTTGAAAGAGTCAAAGTTAATGATTTGGATGTATGTATTATCCAATAAGTTTATAACTAAATCAGATGATAAACGGTTATGGGATATCTAAAAAGTTAGATATAATCTTACAAACCCATTGAGAGTTAGATATAATCTTACAAACACATTGAGAAAACTATTGTTTTAATGAATGCTTTTAGGATAACGAATCTTAAGATAAGTAGTGGTAGTAAGATGAAGTTTCCAAAGTTCAAATATCATGGCTATATATCTAATTAGAACTATTGCCTTTATTGATAAATCTGATGTATTGTTGAAAGGTCACGAAACATTAAAAGATTCACTTTTATGATGAATCTAAAGAGTTTTTTTTAGAGATGAATGAAAATTTATCATGTCTATAAGAAGATTAATGGGAGTATATTTATCCTCTATAGTGGGAGTATGTATAAACATACTGTTTATAAAGGGGGGATATCATATTTTCAATTATTGAATATATGATAGTCTAAGAACAAATCTTATTTAATATGAAAAAGGTAATAACTTGATTTTCATAATTAGATTTATAGAGATAAATATGGAAATTGTTTACCTATTATAGTCCAAGTACATAGGTAATATAATTATGGTGTTTAGTATTTGGGATATCTAAAACTTGTGAATTATTGAAGATATCCATTATTCTATCTATAATTTAACATTTAAGTTCAAGATTATAAGGATATTAACTTTATAAATAAATTATAGTTAAGGTATAGTTTGCTTAGAACGATATTATTTTTAATATTGGAAAGGCTTTTATGTAGCAATAATTGCTAATCAAGTCATAATATGATTTTCATTTAGTGGAAATTATTATTTTGATCAATGAGTTTTTTTAATAAACTTTGCATTTTCAAGACCATAATATATAGAACACAAAAGATGTTGGGCATGCAAAAGGAGCTAAGGTCTCATCAAAGATCTAAGTATGTATTTAGGCACTTTATCTCAATTATGATGATAATTAAGAAGAAAGTAATAAGATTTAAGAAAATGCTCACTATAGAGAATCTTATAAAATTCTCACACTAAATCATTGTCTAAGTAGTAGTATGATCGTCACATGGTAATATGGTAAAAAATAATTAAACAATTGGATTAGTGCAGGTGGGAGATTATTGGTTTATGCCCTATGTATAATTGTTTGATTGTAGTTAAGTGACACAATTATTTAAAAACATTCTTTTTCTTAATCATATTCATATGTATATGATAAAGTCCATGTGAAAAATATACATTGCAAATAAAATTATGATGGGATCAAAATTATGAGATTCATATTGTATTTATGAATGATCCCTAAATTGTTTTTAGTTATTATATTAAGATTGAACATTAATATAATGTAAAAAACTAGCACTTGTTACGTTTTTCATTATGAAAGAAGTAATCGATCTCATGGAAAAAAGTATACAGATATTTAAACAAACTTAGATGTATTTGTTAAGGAAAAATTTTACCGAATTGACCTTATATGAGAATTCCATTTCAAAAATTACTTATATGTCTACGAAAATTCTTATTTTGATGATTGTATAAGTGATTATTTAACTTGATGTCTTCAAAGTACTTTATATAGGAATTGTTATGTTTTAATACTACTAATGTCCTATTATAATCAAAGGTAACTTAATTAGAAGTGATAATGCTGGAACCCCTCCCTGGCGAGTCACGGGCCCGACGTCCTATGTGATATCTGGACGCGCATCCCACGAGGGAGGAATTTCCTACCAGGTCAAACTTAAAACAAAACAAACTTATTTAACTTACCTCCGATCCCTTCACTTTGATTTAATCCATAAATTTCAAAAATAATATCCAAAAATTTTCAATTGCATAGAAAAGTAGAAAAATGCGTTAGAAGGCTAACGCTTCGAAAATTAGGTCGATCGGAGGTCGGAAGAAGAAGTTATGGCCAAAAGAACATAAAAACAAAATAAATAAATAATAAAAAAAAGAAATCAGAAATCTTATAACAGCAGCGTCGCGATCGCGAGCGTCTAGCGACCGCGAGTGCTCACGATCGTGCGCCCTCATGATCGCGAGACGCGCGCATTCATGATCCCGAGGAGCGCGCTGAGTGCGCGCGCTCTCGAGGAGCCGTGAGGCCACCCCTGCTCGCTCTCGCGACCATCTCGCGATCGCGAGGCGCGTGCTGAATGCGTGCGCTCGAGACTGCGAGCACTCGCGCTCGCGAGTGGCCTCGAGTCTAGCCCCTCAAAACAGCAGAAATCTTCAAAAATTCATATCTTCTTACTCATAACTACAAAATTTGCAAATTTGGTATCAATAAAAAGATAAAAGGAAACTCTACAATTTTCCTGAAGGATATAAAAACCAATTTGGTCACTAAGGGAGTTAAAAATCACTACAAAGGGTCTGCCTGCAAAAATGTGTCCTAAACAGTAACAGAATTTCCAAACATCATAACTTTCCACTCTATGGGCCAAGAATCACATACTTAATATCATCAGAAAGACAAAAAGAAAATCCACAACTTCCATGAAGACCTTAAGAATAATTTCAAACTCTATGAGGATAAAAAATTCATTCAAAGTTTCTACCCAGAAATTTGAAATTTTGGCAGCACCTCCCCAAAATTCAACAATCCACTTCTTTCACATCTAAAACCAGTACATGATACCTCATTGGAAAGCTATGAAAATGCTCTATATCTTTCCAGAAGACCACATAA
>JAOQML010147625.1:0-14726 GCA_027568935.1 Erythroxylum urbanii | reverse complement strand
GGTTATAAAACAAAGTGGGCCGATTTGGTTATCAATTTTCTGCACTTTATGTTTGTGGTTTAAAATAAAAGAAAAAAAATTATACCGATTTCTGAGTGATTGAGTGCTTTAGCACACCACCCTCGTGGGGCACGAGCTCGGACATCACCCATCGATGTCGGGCTTGGGTCTTGCGGGAGTGGGGTGTTACACTTATGGTATTTAGATAATGGTGAAAACAACTATATGTGTGGACTAAGGGAAAGTTCATGGAGCTTGATGAAAATGCATGGGGTAATATGTCTTTTGTAAACTCATCAAAAATTCAAACTGAAGGTAAAGGTACATTCTCATCTCTTCCAAAGATGGTAGCCATAAGATTGTGAATCATGTTTACTATGTGCCTAAGTTAAAAAGAAATATTTTAAGCTCGGGACAACTTTTGAAAAAAGGGTATGATATTCATATGAAAAATAATTATCTTTGGCTTCGAGATCAAAATGGCATATTGATGTTGCTATATCAAGGAATAGAATGTTCGCATTGAATTTCAATACGCTTGGTGTAAAGTGTTTAAAGGCTACGATAAAGGAGGAAGCATGGCATTGACACGTGAAATTTGGACACTTGAACTTTGGTGCCCTCAAAGACATCGGAGAGAAGAAGATGGTGAAAGGGATGCCCTTAATCAACCGTCCCAATCAAATTTGTGACACGTGTCTTCTTTGCAAGCATACAAGGAAGAGTTTCCTAAAGGAGGCTACATCAAGAGTAACTAAGCCACTCTAAGTTATACACACCGATGTTTATGGGCCAATTAATATATCATCATTTAGTGGTAACAAATATTTCATCCTCTTTACTGATGATTTTAGTAGAAAGACATGGGTTTACTTCTTGAAGCAAAAGTCTGAAGCATTTACAACTTTTAGGAACTTCAAGGTTCTTGTAGAAAAGGAAAATGGCTACAAAATCAAAGATCTAAGGTCTGATAGAGAACGAGAGTTCAATGAATTTTGTGAAGCTCATGAAATTCGACATCCTTTAATGGTCCCTCGATTATCACAACAAAATAACATTGATTTTTAACACGTATCGAAGCATGTTGAAGGCTAAGAATATGCCTAAGGAGTTTTGAGCTGAAGCTGTCTCTTGTGTAGTTTACATGCCTAATCACTCACCAACATCAAGCCTTAAGGATCGTACGCCACTAGAAGCATAAAATAGACATAAACCTAGTATGAATCACTTGAGAGTGTTTGGCTGCATTGCTTACAAGCACATCCCACAACAAGAAAGAAGCAAGTTTGATGATAGAAGTGTCAAACATGTATTTGCTAACTATGACACAAACTCAAAGGGCTATAAGTTGTACAACCCAAGCAATGGCAAGGTAGTGGTGAGTCGTGAGGTACAATTTGACAATGATGGAGTATGGAATTGAGAAAGAAAAGAAGAAAGCAAATATGACTTCATTCCATACTTTTTCGAGGAAGAAGAAAATGCCATGGCACCAACACAATATGTAACTCCACCTCTTTCACTCACTCTCAATAATCAAGGTGAAAGTTTAATAAAGGACCAAGAAGAAAGAGAAGTGTTGATGATTTTTATGATGAAACTGAAGAAGTAACTCTTGATTTGTATTGCCTCTTTGTTAACGGTGAGCCACTAAACTTTGAAGAAGCCATGAAAGACAAAAGATAGAAACAAGCTATGATGAGGAAATCAAGTCAATTGAGAAGAACGATATTTAGGAACTAACAAATCTTCCTAAGGGTTATAAATCCATAAGAGTCAAATGGGTTTACAATGTGAAGAAAAATACAAAAGGATAAATGGAAAGATGCAAAGCAAGGCTCGTTGCAAAAGGCTACAAGCAATGGTATGACATTGACTATGAAGAGGTGTTTACCCTGGTTACTCGAATAGAGACTATTTGATTGCCTATCTTAATGGCAAGTCAAATGAAATAAAGAATCTATCAACTAGATGTGAAGTCGGCATTCCTAAATAGTTATTTTAAAGAAGAAGTATATATTGAACAACCACTTAGTTATGTAGTCAAAGGGCATGAAGATTAAGTCTTGAAGTTGAAGAAGGAATTATATAGAATAAAGCAAGCACCAAGGGCATGGAATAATTGCATTGACAAGTACTTTCAAAAACATGGATTTGTCCGTTGCCTTAATGAGTATGCTCTCTATTTGAAAGCCTATCATAATGGATACATATTACTAGTTTGCTTTTATGTGGACAATCTCATCTATACTGGCAACAATCCGAGATTGTTTGAAGAGTTCAAGAAAGAGATGCCTCATGAGTTCGAGATGACTGACATAGGGCTTATGTCCTACTATTTAGGCCCAGAAGTGAAGCAAATAGAGAAAGAAATTTTTTATCTCTCATTAAGGAAATGCAAAAGAAATATTGAAGAAGTTCAAGATGCTTGATTGCAACCCCGTAAATATGCCCATGAAGTGCGGAACAAAACTATCAAAGTTTGAAGAAGATGAAAAGGAAGATCCCACTTTATTTAAAAGCCTTGTGGGAAGTAAGAGGTACTTAACATGCACGAGGCCCGATATTCTTTATGTTTTCGGATTAGTGAGCCATTTCATGGAAATTCCTACAACAACTTACATGAAGGTAGCAAAAGAATACTTGGGTACTTAAAAGGTACGTTGGAGTGTGGATTATTTTATACTTCCTCTAATAATTTCAAACTTATAGGATATTGCAATAGTGCCTTTGCTGGAGATATTAATGACAGAAAGAGTACTATTAGATTTACATTTTACATGGTAATTATGCAATTTCATAGAGTTCAAAGAAGCAACCACTTGTTATGATCTCTATATGTGAATCAGAGTATGTGGCAACAACCTCTTGTACTTGTCATACGATTTGGATAAAGTGACGGTTAAAAGAACTTCACTTGATTCAAGAAGAAGCAACAGAGATTTAAATTGACAACAAGTCCGTCCAAACACTTGTCAAGAATTCGGTGTACTATGATCGAAGTAAGCATATAGACACAAGATATCATTTCAATTGGGAGTGCATTGCAAAAAAGGAAGCAGAGCTCAAGTATATGAAGACACAATACCAAGTTCCGGATATTTTCACAAAGGCACTCAAGTTCGAAGACTTTCAAAAACTAAGATCAAGACTTGGGATGAAGAAGAAAAGTTCATATTAAGGGAGAGTGTTAAAAATATAATTTGAAATTTAGAGTTTCTAGAAATCTCTTGAAAATTATATTTTTGTTATAGAATTACAATATACAGATACGATTTTTTTTAGAATAGTCATGTGAATAAATAATGCCTAGAGCACTAGATTTTTCTAGAAAGCATTTAATAAGTTAGTAGGGTGGAAAGTTGTTGGGCATTTAAGTAGTAGTTATAGAGTAATCCTAAGGTCCCTATAAATACCTCTTATACTAAGCATTTTAAACAAGCCAAAAATTTGAATTACGCATTCTCCTATCTAATTCACTCTTCCACCTTACAACATCTATCTCCTGTTTCTTTCCTTTAACTGACCAAGTCTTAGCTTGTTTCATTAGCTTGTATATGTGGGGAATATTGTAGTTTTTAGGGTGTCATTAGAAAATCTTTCCCATTGGGTTAGGCTTTATCTTTGTTAATTATGAGCCTCTATTGTTTTCTATAATCTTTTAGTTTTTCTCTACTTAAAAGCCTACTTGGCCTTGTTTATTTCTGTCGAAGTTCCCACCTTTTTGTTTCCTTTCAACATTATTTTCAGTTATTATTATTATGCAATTTTTTTTCAGCGAGGCTTCTAAACTTTCCGTCTTTTATCTATGAGTTTGTTTTATACTTGAATATTCACTACATTTTTCTTTTTGGATATTTATCTACCTAAAATTTTTTAATCTTTTGTTTCTTGTTGGCATATGGGGGTGTTGATTTTAAATTTTGGTTATATCAAGGATATTCTATTTAATTAGCTGCTTTTTACTCCTTAGGAGGATATTTCTTGGACTTATTTGGGGGAGTTTGTTCTGGTTAATTTCTGCAATTTTCTTATTTTCCTTTAAAAAGCTGCATTTTCATCAATAACACTTCCCTAAGTAATTTAGAAAAAAGAATCAATTATGTCAACTAAATCCTTTGTTTGAACTAAAGAGTTGTAACATTTTTTCTTTCCCTAGAAGAAGTTACACCTATTGGTGTCTGTTTGATATAACAGACACTATAATTTTGTTATTATCAGTGGTTTCCTCTTTGTTTCTAGTAGAAAGAGGAGATTAGGTTTGAGAAAGATTTATTCACTTGAATGTGGTAAAAAGTCATTGTTCAAGAATGAACATTCATAAATTGGGGGATCAGGACTTTCAATGATTGTGTTCTGCATTAAACTGGAATGTTTTAGGCTGCAATTAAAAAATATGATGTCAACAGTACAAGCAATGTGAAGTACATTCCTAAATCATCATTTGAGTAGTTCAAGAGGGTGGCCAATTTTTACTTCTTCAAAAAATTAGGGTTACACAAGAAGAAACAAATTTAAAGTCATTTTAGGTTTGATGAATTATGGACTAGCTGTGTTATTTTGGTCAAGAGTGATGTGAGAATCTATTACCTAAACATATATTAGGCGAACGTCTAGATTTGAATTATAAAATTTTTGAAGATTTAGCTATTAAATTAAAATTTTAAAAATAAATATTTAAATAAAAAATATATTTGATATTTTTAAATTTGTTAACTTATTATCTAAATTATATTGAAGCTTACTTTTTAGGCTTTTTTTGTCAATTATGTGAAGTAGTTAAACAAAGTGTTTTTGTATTTGATTAATGGTAATTGATCGGGTATTTGTCTAAAGAAAAGTTATTATTATTATTATTTGACCACCTAACATCGTAAAAAGCTGTTGGTGTTATACTAAATTAATAATATTTACAAAGATTAATTGCGTAAATAAATACATTCATAAAATTAAAATATTATTTATATCTTAGAATTTTAACATTTTTAAATAAATATATTTATAAAATTAAGATAAAATATATAATGCATTTGTAAAAATGAAGTAAAAAGAAGGGGAAAAGACCAATTTATTCATTCAATTTTGATGTTAGGTGTACATTGCTTTTCAAAATTTTATTTTTATTAATTTAAATTTGAACTTGTTTAAATTTTTTTTATCAAACCCTCGATCAATTGGTACATAAAAATTATGGTGCATGCTCCATTCATACTGTGTGGGGTTAATTAAAGGGAGACTAGCAAGAGTAATTTAGTATTTTTATAAGTTAAAGTAACAAATTTTATCTCCATTCTGTCGTCTCTCCATTTTTTTCGTCTACAACTTAATTTTCAAGAATTAAAATTAAAGAGGTCAGAATAGTTGTGACGTGTTATTTAAATAAGGCTAAGCAATCCCACTTGTGAAGTCTACCAAAATTGGCAATTGTAACACCATTTGATTGAATAAACCAACAAGTCTCTCAATAAAGTTTGGAAAATATGGGATAGGAACAAGCAAGGTTGCCCTAAGCTTAGTAAAGAAGGGTAGTTGTCCATGGCCAAGCTTATGGGGCCCATTCATTAAAAATGTTAGAAACTAAAAATCAAATAATCTAGTCATTTAATTTGTTAGCATGTTATGGAATTTGTGTAAAAAGTAGTATTCAGAATCTACAAAGTCAGGCACCAATCTTATTTTCTTGTGAAGTATCATAAGACAAGAATAGGTCAGTTGAAACATTATCTTAAGATGTTTATAGTTTTTCAGTTATTACTTAACATCTTATCATAAAAGATTGAATTATCAGGGTAACATGCTTTTTTAATATTCTAATATGGATCCACTATTCTCTCTTTTATGTCTTTTCTTGTGAACTTACGTTGGGTCAAAAAAATTATTCTTTTTACATTACAAGGAAACTTATTCTAGGTTCCCTCTCTTTGTTTTCTTAGTTTGGAGATGGATTTTAACCATAAAATGGCTTTTACAATAGTTTTACAATTTAGAGGAAAACTCCTAAGAGTTTGTCCCTCACATAGGCATGCAAGACAATAAAAAAAACTTAAAGAAATAATGATTTTACCATGTTTTGTTGAAAATAAAGAAAAAGAGGAAGAAGGCTCGAGTGGTTTCATCAAAATTTTGAGTTATTGTTATTCTCCAAGTGTTGGAATTAGGAAATTTGTTTATATAGAAAGAGATATGAAAGACTATAACATAATCAGTGATACATCCACCAAAAAATAAAAATATATTGCATATCCTACACAAAAAGAAGTCAATCGTTACTGGCAAGTGAGATTAGATGCACAACTTGGGAATAAATAACAAATATGCACGCAAACGGAGGAATCCGAGAGCAATCTTATTTCTTAAAGTTCATAACCTTATTTCTTATATAAAAATAAAACTGTAAGATTTTTAATCATATGCATAATGTTATAATTAAAAAAGAAATTTAATTAAAATAATCTTTTTTATCATTTCAAACTGGAGCTGTTAATATCTTAGTTTATATGGAGTTGTTTGATTAAAATCATCTTATATATTTTTATCATTTCAAGGTGGAGTTTTTAACAACTTATTTTCTATTGACTTTAACAACTTTGTAGAAAATAAGTTTTAAGGTTAATTAATGGTAGAATAATTAACAACTCAACAGAAAATACCTTTTAAGGTTATTAATAGTAGAATAACTATAATTTTTATCATCTTTTTAAAATTTTTGTAATAAGTTTTCTAATTTAAAATTTTTTCCACTCATTCTTGTTCGTATCTTTTTAACATAAATCATATGATAATTAGAATTGAAATTTATCCAAATAATTTGTTGCTCTTTCAGTTCACGTTTTTGTTTTTCATCTTTTATACAGGATATTAAATTTTACTCTTTGTTTTTTTTCCTCTATCGTAGGTGTATAATATCATTGATATATCTCTGTATTGTATAGTCAAGTTATTGTTGTTCTCTTACACCTCCCTCATTCTTTCAGTACTATATAGGTATTTTTGTTCTTTTTCTAGTCCAATTGTGTTATAATTGTTTTTACATGATATTGCCTAAAAAACATTTGTCTGGAAGTAAAAAAAGAAAAAAAGTGAGTAGAACAGTCAATACAATCCCAAAAAGGATCTATCAATAAATTTGTTAAAAAAAGTAGGTTTCTTTAGTGAAAATCCTAAGGAATAGGCAAAGCTAATTTTGAAATATCTAAGGCTATGTTTGGTTGAGAGTTTATTAATGAAATGTAATATTATTCCATAGTTTGGGAGGAGGGTTTATAATGGAATGGAATGGAAGAGGATAATTTCATATTACATCTCATTCCAACCTAAACAGTAAAAATGAAAAACCTTCGATTTGGGAGATTTAGGATATAATGTAAAATGATAAACAGCTTTATACTATATTACAATATAAACCCTTCATCCAAATAACATTTCACTATATTACATTATGAACCATTCCATCCCTCCCAAACAACAATTTTTTAATATTACATCCATTTACATTCTATTCCATTATAAACCATTTCATTCTATTAAAAACCTTACGTCCAACCAAACATAGCCTAATGGAATTCTAAGTGATGAGATTCATATTTAGAAGAATGTTAGTAATTTGAGTGAGCATGATCATGTACTAAATGCATCCAACTTAGAAAATTAAGGGCTTATGAGCAACTAATCCCTCAATTGGATATTTATGATCCTAAAAATTGATATAATCTTGATATAAAGCAAGGGACATTTAGTTGAAAAAGGGCCTATAAGGGAATTGAATCTTGTGTTTCCTTTAAACAATACTTCTCGACATTTTTCATATTCTTATTATTCTAGAAAATTAAGTAATAGAGAGAACAGTGATAACAATGGTCGGTTTATTCTAAACATATGGATAAAGTTTTTTTTTGTTGTAAATTGGTCAAATCTAATAACAAAGCAAATAATAAATTTAGAGATTCGAAGCTTCTTAGTGAGAGACTTAAAGAACATAAGAATAGTGTTGATAGAGTCATGAATCATTATCCAATACTCGTTGGTATAGTAGAATAAAGTATTAAAGTTATTATATTTCAATCTCCTCAAATAAGATTAGCTTTGGTGGAATTATCTAGATCTTGTGTTGATGTCAAGTTAAAGAGTGAAAAAGAAAGTTTGGTTAATTCACTTGAGAATTTTGAGTTTTTACTTAGTATGGTTATTTAATATGATATTTTATTTGCTATTACCATAATGAGTAAAAAGCTATAGTCTAAATCTATATGCATTGACGCTACTATGGAGTAATTAGAAGATGTGATGGTATTTTTTGAGAAATATAGAATCAAAGGGTTTGTCTCTAATATGAATATTATCCAAATCCTTGCATATGAGATGAACGTAGAATTTATACTTACAAATATAAGTTGTGCTACTAGGAAAAGACAATTTGATGAAAAAGATCGTAATAGAGAAATGTAATTAGCTAAGGAGTCCTTTAGAGTTAGTTACTTTCTAATTGTTGTAAATATGGCAATTGTATCATTAAAGAATAGATTTGAGCAATTAATAACATTTGGAATTTCTTTTAAATTCTTATTTGATTTAAAGAAGTTAATATCATTGGATGATAATGAACTAAAGGAATGTTGCACTAATTTTACAACTACTTTTCCTCATGATAATGTGTTAGATGAGGACTTAGAAGATCGTTTTTTAATTAAAAGTGTTGCAAATAACTTTGCCAAATGAGTCAATGCTATCAATTGAAATTCTTGAACTTTTTGAAATTGCATATTATTATCCAAATGTTTCAATTGCTTATTGAATCCTATTGATTATACCTGTAATTGTAGTATTAGTTGAGAGAAGTTTTTCAAAGTTAAAATTATTGAAAACCTACTTGAGGTCCAATGTCACAATAAAGTTTAAATGATTTGGCTATTTTATGTATCGAGAAGGATATGTTGGACAAGATTGATCTTGATACTATTATTAATGATTTTGCATCTATAAATATACGGAGAAATTGTTTTCAATGATTATCTGTGTCCTTGTTAGTGTAGTTCTATAGTTGCTTCGTGTTTTACAATTTGATGTTACTGTTTTGTTATTACTACTACTATTTTGTTGCTGCTACTATTATTTTTAGTGATTTTATTATTGCTGACATTTCTAAGATGTTGTTAGATGTTATTATGATCATTCAACCTTAGTATTTTCTTAAGTATATGGGCTTATGACTTGAGTCACTTATGTATGGATATTAAATTTTAGTAATAAAAATATACTTTTGAAATTTACATATTTTTATATTGCTGATTCATTGAGACCATTCTTTTTACTTTATCTTGGGCCTATAAACATTAAGAATGACCTTGGGAACAAGATTGAATTAGCACCTATGCTTACTATTTTTAGCAATTAACTAGATATTGCTTTTTTACCCCATTAATTAGGATCAAACTTTGCCAACTCCCTTCATGATCTGTTCACCTTATATAAAGAGTAATGTCCCAACATTTTCCTTATTTGTTAGAATATAAACATATACATTTGGTTATTTTGTATGAATCTTTAAAAGTTGTTGATATTTCTCACATGACTCGGGTTAATCAACGATTCCTTGTATTTCAAAAGTCTATAAAATATTAATATTATACCACTATACCTCTATACCAAATAAATCTATCAAATCTTTGCTCAAAGCAACTAATTTTCGTTCAAACCGCTTCTTGAAGCTTCTTTTAACATCATAAGTATCACTTTAATTACTCTAATCCATTTTATTTTAGTTGATGACAAAACAATTAACTTCATATGAAAATGCAATCATTTAAGCTTAGTGAATAAAAAAGTAGTTATCTATTAAAATTATAAAAAAATCTTAAATTTTACTTAATTTTAAAATACTAATATGAATTTTCAATTTGTTGTAAGAATAGTCTGACGTTAATTTTTTTGTTAATGTCGCTTACATGGCTAACTACACCAAATTATTATACCTACCACATGGCTACCACATGTTTCCTCTATTCCAACTAATTGTTTAATATTTAATGAATTTGAAAAAAACCAAAATATTGGTGTAGTGAACCTAGAGATGACAATAGGATGGGTTGGGCTCGAGATGACCCCGGGCCATGGTAGCCCGTGACCTGACGGGCCGGGATGGGTCAGCCCATAGCCCAGCCTATGACTCGAAGGCCAGGGGGCCCAGTCTGCCAATTTTCATTTTAAGAAAAAAATTCCAAAACGACGTCATTTTGGAAGTAATGGTCACGTCATGGGTCAGGGGTCAGGTCAGACTGGGCTATCCCATGACCCGGCCTACCTCGACTCGTGGTCCGATCAAGCCGGGCCAAAATCAGGCTGGGCTGAACCCTTTTTGACATCTCTAAGTGAACCTAGTATCAATTGACATTTACACTTTCTCTTCCAACTTTGATTGCCTTACTCTTTCGTCATGATAGAGACTTTATGGAGGTATTATGAAGATTTTGTTAAAGAAGAAGGCTGGATTTGGATGGACGGTGGTTGATTTGGTGTTGAGAGAATGGAAGAAACTTAGGAATTGAATGTTCTTTCTATTTGGTGAGGTTTGTTCGTTTTTGGGGTTTTTAAAATTTGCACAAGTGGGTGGTTTGGATCTATACTTGAACGACTTGCCTCCAATTAGGTTAGTTAATATATACATGCAAAATGTGTAGGTGCTTGAAGAAAATTTATTTAACAACAAGACTAAAGTTGAAGTTTTATGGAACATTTTATGCATTGAGTTTAGGAATGCTAACATGTATAATGAATAGGTTTTAGTTTACATAATATTCTGCAAAATTGGCTAGTCTCATTTTCTAAAGTTTGTCAAGAAAATTGAATCTTTTATGGTATAATGGGAAGTAAGAAAATGGAATTCATCTTGTAGTCAAAAGTTTTGGGTTGTTTGTTTATCTTGATATGACTTTCAATCTAGTTAATGGTTGTTAACATTTTGGTTGCAGTTTTTAGAGAGTAAGATGATATACTTAGACAGGGATATCCTAGTGTTCTACAACATCGATTACTTGTTTGATTTGCTTTATATGCATTTTTATGCATAATGAACTACTTCTATAAGAAGACATAGAGCCACACTCTACAGTACAAGATTGACTATTATCAACAATTTCTTGACAGAGTTAAGTGGCCGGTTGAATTAGGTCCTCCTCCTTCTCAATACCTCAATACTAGAATGTTTGTGTTTGAGCCTAATCTCGATACTTATAAAGACCTGTTGAAGACTTTCAAGGTCACCCCTCTTACGCCATATGCAAAGCAGGTATGAAATTTTAGCTTCTTCCCTAGTTATTATAAAAAGGCAACAGTAGCTTGATGTAACCTTCATCTCATATGTTGTAATTAAACATGACTTCTTAAACATGTACTTCAAAGATATATACAAACCAATTCCTCTAGTTTATAATAAGAATGTGGAGCTTCTTAAAGTGAAAGTTGTTCACTATTATGTAACAGTACATATTTCGTATACAAAATTTTCAATTAATACTTAATTATCCCTTAGCTTTAATGAGATAAATACTTATTTTTCCTAACCATATCCATAGGGGTTGAAGCTATGGCGATAGATTGAGAAAGAGGAGAATGTGTAGAGAGAGTATATAAAGATGCTAACTAAGAAATGGTGGGACATTTATAATGACGAGTAATTAGACTATAAGAAACAAGTGTATATCTCAACTGATGTTGAACTAGTTATCATGAAACCATTCATTGCAGCATTCTCAGAGGCTAGTGCCAATCAATACTTCACAACCCTATCATCTATTTAGAGAAGAAGAGTCTCAAACAAAATTAAGGGTCATTCCTTTTTCCAACTAAAATTAGATTATCTCTAGGAAGGGCTTTTGATCCCTAGTCTTTTTTCTTCTTCGTCTTATATAGTTGGTAATGACCCAAATCCCGTGTTTCAACGGGACCCCCACTAGAGTTGTTGTTGTTGTTGTTGTTGTTGTTGTTGTTGTTGTATAGTTGGTAATGAAGTATGTCCCAAGTTCTTAGTGCTAGCCTAGGAAATAAGCTTCGCTAAATAGATGTGTCAATGTTAATAACTTATCCAAAACCTTTTGGGCTATGTAATATTAGTTTATGTACAATGTTACATGCCATTATAATCAATCTGAAGCAAACGTAAATAAGAATACATAAGTTTCTTATACTACTAATTTTTTCTCCTTAGTATGTATAACAAGAATATACATAGGGATAGTTTCAATCTACGCATGCCTAGTGTGCAATGGTTTCGATTAAGAAGAATGCAAAGAAGTTAATAAGAGATGGAATTTTAGTAATTAGCATGAATACAATATGTTTATGCCCTACATTTAGAAGCAATCATAAATCTACTAGAATTTTTCAATCAATACTCGAGCGTCTAACCAACTAATGCTTTTCATTAATCACAGTGAAAAAAAACAATTTAAAATTTAGCATCTAACCAATTAATACTTTTCAAGTAGCATTTTATTGTGACCAGCAAATCTATCATAAATATAAAATAATTCCTTTGAATATAAATTCACATGTTTTGTCTATGATCCATATGTTGATTAAGAACATAAGCAATCTCTTTTAAACCTTATTCTACCTTAAAATCATTGTCTATTGTTAAACCTTTAACTCTATCATATATTTTCATAAAAGTTTTTTAGTGAGTTTTGGCTAAGAGGGGATTAACATTTTAAACATATACATATCCTAATGTTCTCAAATTTTGAGAAGATTTTATACAAATCAATTATCTGATCAGTCTTGAGTAAATAAGATTTTACACAGTAGGTATACAACTTTCCTCACAATTAGAGAATAAAAAGTTGGAATTACAACAACCTTGTTAATAGTAAAATACAAATAGTAGACAATGAAATTTATGAAAGATGACCTAATTTTTTATGTAATTTATGGATCTTTAGAGAGTGTAGACATCATCATATCATAAGGAAAAAAATAATATAGAATAGCTATAATTGATTATTTTTAATTAACATTAACTTATTTAATTGTTTTCCTTTGTCCTTTAGTAATTGATGATTAATTAAAAGCTTAAGCACCTAGATGCCATACAATTACGTGTTTTGTGTGAATAAAATCAATAAGCTACCTTAAAACCTTCCTTTCTACCTATAATCATCATGTTTCTTTAACTGAACCCATAACTAGAAGAAGATAACATAAAATTAGAAGACGATAACATAAACAGAGAAACAAAGTCTTAGTATTGCCTTTCAACCAATACACAAGAAAAAACATAGAAATTTCTAGACTTGGTGGAGATAAGTTAGTTAGGGAGAGAAATAAACTAAGCCAGTTTAATGTTTAAGGGAGAGGCATAAACTTTATTCTATATCGATGAAGGAGTTAGGCAATCATAAGTAAAGGTTAATGAGGAAGGAGAATGGAGCACCAACATTAAGTTTTTTTTCAAATTTATTAAATATAAAATAATTAGTTAAAAAAGGGACACACATGGCAAGTATAATAACTATGTTAGCAACGTTAATGAGAAACTTAACGTTGGAATATTTTCGTAAAAAAATTAAAAGTTTAGGTATCTTAGCACAACATTTTAAAGTTTTAGTTAGTACTGCAAAATTGAGTAAAGTTTGAGATTTCTTTATAATTAACCTAAAAATTTACTGGAACTTGACATATGGTTACATATGCAGAAGGATTTCATATTATACTAGCTAATATTAGTCGAAAAATTATACAAAACTGAAGCATTAAAATGCCAGTTGATGGTACCAGTTGTTATCGGTCAATAGTTGAAATATCGATCAAATGTGAATCAGTACTGTAAAATAAAAAATTCAGGGACTGAAATGTTAAAAAATTAACCCTAACTACAAAATTATTTTCACATAAGCAAGCAAAAGCACCCACCCATTTGACATTTCAGTTCCAGATCTCAGCCGCCACAACTTTCTTAACCCTCCTCGCTGCATACTGGCTAGTCAACTAGCTACCCCACCGCAACACATCCGCAGGCCACAGGATGCAACTCACTATCCTCTCCTTTGACAGTAGCTCTCCTATAGCTCGCCAATCGCTAGCTAGCTCCTTTTCTTTGCTAGCAAACACTCACCAATTGTGAGTTGTGACTAGTCATTTGTGAGCTTAAGGTAAGGTTGCATTTTTTGTGTGTGTGTGTTTATGTGTGATTGATTGTGTTGTAAGCTTGTGGACTTACCGAATTGTGGACATGATTGTGGATGACTTGTGAAATGTGAAATGTGAAATGTGAATTTGTGATTGTGGAATAGTGAAATGAAAGTATGAATTTCTGTCATTGATAAAAATTATCATATGTTCACTTGAAAATTAGAATTAATTATGTTTCTAACTTTCTGTGATGATTGGGTACTAAAATTTTGAATTAGATTATGAATTTGAGTTTGAGATTATTCATTAGTTGTTTGAAATTTGGAATTAGATTATGAATTTGAGGTTGTCCTTGAAATTTTAGATTGAGATTGTAACACCCCACTCCCGCTGGACCCGAACCCGATATCGATGGTGATATCCGAGTCCGTGCCCCTCGAGGATGGTGTGCTACATCACTAAATAATCAAAAGTCGGTATAATTTTTTTTTTAATACGCGTAAATCAATCATCACAAATTTGGGCCCACTTTTATAACCATTTTCAAACATAACACTACAATCAACAAAATTTTTGAGAGCCATCTGGGCCCATTACAAGAGACA
>JAOQML010147599.1:0-14730 GCA_027568935.1 Erythroxylum urbanii | reverse complement strand
TGACCATTTTATCATAAAAATAGGATTGAAATCACATGTAAGTACATAAGAAAATATAAGAAAATTCAATCATATCAGAAGTATAAATCAAATAAGTTGTACTTTAAGTTTTATAGTAGTGTAAATGACTTCTCTTAAGGTTTTAACATTTGTAAACGGATGCATGCGTGTGAATGGTGTGTATTTTCATGCTTGTGGATTGCTGCATGCATGAATGGTGTTGATGCATATGTGGGTGATAAAGGAAGAAGCAAATTCCTAATATGATTTGCAAGGTAAAGGATTGTGATGATTGGAGTTAAATGAAGAGTAAGGAAATGCAGAAATTGTAACATGTAAAAGTATGAACTAGGTTCTGTTTTGGGTTGTAATTATTCATAAATTTGTGATTTGTAACTAGAGATTTCAGAACTAAAAAATTAGGTTTTATTAAATCGTCAACTTGAGATGATAGAGAAATGATAGGGTTTTGGCAATGAAGTGTGTTGAAGTATAACATACGTAGCGTTTTTCTAAACATACATCTATATTTTGGACATAACTTGATCTGTGAATATCTAAATTGGATGGATTTTGATCTAGAGAAAACTAGAAACATCAAATTTGAATTCTGTCACTAATGGTTTTGAAATTTAGCTTGAAGTTGATCTCTGCCATAGGGGTTAGCACTATCCCTGACAAACATCATGTCCTATTTTTATTGAATAAACTATATTGATTTAGGCAAAATTAGACAAAATTTTCTTCATAAAAGTTGTATATTATTCTCTTATAATTCTATTATTGCAAAATTTGTAATTTTTGGATGTCGGAATTGAGAGATATGATATTTTCAAGTTTGAGTGCTTATCAGGGATGCATAATCACTCACGAATCCTTCATTTATAGTAGTGCACGATCATGCATAAGCATGATCGTTCACCAACCTTTCAAGCATGGAACGATCGTGTACCCATCCTTTAATTATGGAATGCACGAGCGTGCTTCACCTAGTTGTGAACAATTTGCAATCTTTTGAGTATAACTCATGGAATACTAAACCAAATTGAATTATTTATGTTGCGTTTGAAACTTAAGACATAGAGGTAAATTTTATTATGACAATTTATTGTTTAAAAACATCGTTTTCTAGGTCAAAATAATCATACAATTCTTGCCCAAAAATTTTTCTTGAGAAAAAAATCTAGAAAATTAAAGTTGTAGGTTGAAAATTTGGTTTCAATTTTATCTTCCTCTTTTGACCTATTTTACATGTCTTTAAGGCATGAATTTGAAGAAACTCAAACAATGAAAGTCATAGATATAGATCTTAGTTTAACCTCTGTGAAAGTGGCCTAATAAAATAATGACTAGAGCTTGAGTTATGCTTGTTTTCCTACCACTGAGTGTGAAAAACCCTGTGCAAAAGCCTTATATTATTTCCTTATTTTTGGGGACTTTAGAGCTCGAATTGGTCAAAGTATAAAACATTAAAAATGGTTGATGATGTCTTATTAATGCTTCTGTGAAACAGTTTGGCTAGAAGATATCTTCACATGTTTGTGTAGTTAATTGAAGTCATACCCTAAAACAATGGACTATTTTGATTAAGATGAGTTCAAATTTGGAAATTTTGATATGTTAAAGGAATAAATGAGTCCTTTTAAATGCAAATATGATCTCTAGGACATGAATAATGTGTATAAGGTATGGATGAATGAGTATTGAAGGATATAGGGTATTTATGAATGAGAATTGGATGAAGGTATGAGTATATTGCTGGAAAATTTTAGTGAATGTATAGATTTATCTTGCTAAAATTTTAAATATAAAGTACCAATTGTGTGTGTTTTATAAGAAGCTTTTTGATCATGGAAATGTTCAAGGATAAGTGTAAATATGAGTTGGTAATGATATAAAGATGTTCTTATGAATTTAATGTGATTCAAAGTATGCAAGTGATGAATTGGGAATGATTGAATGAGAACTAGAAAATTGTGGGAGTGTGTAATCCTAGAAAAAAAAGTGGTTTATGTATGGGTGATCAGTTGAAATTAATCAAGTTTATTAAGAAACATACCCAAGAATTTGTCATTGAACAGGCATAATACATGTGCTTATTCATTTGAATGAGTAATGTGGTAATATGAAAATGTATTTGATTGCATATAGAAGAGCACGTTGAGCGACCGCTTCTAGACATTGTCGAAACTTCAAGGAAATAAGTTGAAAGGAGCAATAGTGAGTAACCTAAGATGGTATCACATTAAATTATCGTTGTTTACATTCTGTGTTGAATTGTTATATGAATGTGATTGTGTTGATTCTAGATAATTGATCGTCCGAGGAGTTCTATAGTCTAGATTGTATTGGAAGTGCAACTTAAATGTGAATATGATTGACTATGTGTTCTCAACTTATATGTTGAATGTCGAACCAAGTCTGAAGATCATTGTGAATTAGAAATGTGAATGCGAAAACAGTGTACTGAATATGATGACTAGAAATGTGAAATTCATTTATTCCATGAATGCATGATTTATAAAGATAGCAGTGACTAGAGTTACTAATGAAAAAAAGCTTAAAGCTCAAACATTTATTGTAAGAGCCTATGGCTCAACTTGTATGATAAAGACCGATATTCACAACAAATACAGGATAGTATGATAAAGCCCAGTATCGACAATGGATAAGGGATAGTGAAAAGGCACTCGGTCACAACAATGTAATAAATAAATTAAGGTCTCATAAACATTGCATACACATATGATATGAATAACTTGAGCAACTGCAATGTTTTAAGAATCATATTTTGTGAAATGTGTGAAAGCTTATCGATGAATATGTCTTAATGATTATAATGAAATGATGAAATGTATGGATTTTTTTGAAATGGACTATTATGTGCAAAGTGTTTTGTGATTTTACATGATGAAAATTGAGACGATGTGAATTACATTATGACATAAATTGTCTGTTGCATGACAAGAGTGAACCATCGAGGATGGTTACTCAACTGAGTTCGTAAAACTCAACCAAAATGTAATGTTGGCATTTTCAGGTTCGAGAGAGTGACGACTTAGCTCCTAAAACTTCTTAGAAGAGTTTTTAGTACAATTTTTGGATAGAAGAACATGGCTCAAAGGTCAGTCAGTTGGGATTGAAGGATTATTCTTAGTTTTTTTAACTCCTCATATATGTAGCATATTTTGTAGAGAGAGCTGTGACTCTGATAGACTGATATTGTATAAACATGAATGATGGATATCATGCTACATTGTAAATTATGGTTTGTGAAATGAAATGCTGAGATTTTAGATTTAGCCGTTTTGTTAATTGTGATTTTAATTATGATGGCATGCAATATAATGAAAGTGAGATAGTTAGTATGCCATTTCTATCGGGTCTGTGCACGTTCATCTGAAGGGTGTACATGTACATGTCGGATGGAAGTAGGATGCTACAATTAGTGGTATCAAAGCATGGTTAGCATACATAGGGATATGTAGGAGTGTTAGGCATGAATAATGTGAAAATTTTGGATGGTAATCGAAGTTATTGTCTCTTATAAGTCATCCACTATAGGTGATCAAATGGAACAATCAGCTGACCTAAGATTGGAAAGAGCCAGTAGAGAGTCATCGGTGTCTCGACCTAAGGGAATGCCTCTAAAAATTCTTGAGAGAAGGGAAAGGAGGTACAATAAACTAAAAAAGTAGGGGCTATGGACTTCTATGGAAGTACAGACCCTGCAAAGGCTAAAAGATGGCTAAAAAGAACAAAGAGAGTCTTGGTCAGATGTACTGTGAGTCAGACGAGAGGTTCGACTATACTGTAAGGCCCAGCGTATCAGTGCTAGAAAGTTGTTCCAGGTAGTACCATCAAGCCTTGTAGTATGAGATGGGAAGACTTCCTGAAGGTTTTTAAAGAAAATTACATGCCCAAAATCTTCACGGATAGAAAAATGAAGGAATTTCTAGATATGAAGCAGGGAAATTTGTCTGTGGTAGAGTATGAGGTTAAGTTCAATGAGCTGATGGGATATGCTATTGCCTTGATTCCTACTAAGGAAGACAAGTACAGGAGATTTGAAGACGGACTGAACATGGAAATGTAGACGAGATTAGCTATTTCTAACTTGGGTAGTTTTACAGAACTACTAGCTGCCTCGATCAACATTAAGCAGTTGTTAAAGGACAATTATTCTAAGTATAGATCAGAGTCTAGACAAAAGAGGCCCAGTGAATCTCAGGGCATTTCTTGCAAAAGGTTCAGCAAGCATCAGAACCGAGCTTTCAAACCACCGACTGGATCAAAACAGTTAGTGTTCAGATATAGAGGTAATTTTGTTCAGTCCGGTAATAGTAGAGGTGCAATATCGAATCAGTTTTTCAAAATTGGAGCATTGTAGGAAGAAGCACAATGGTGAATGTTGGAAGTTGACAGGAGCTTGCATTTGATGCAGTTCATTTGATCATCAAGCCAGGGACTATTCTGTTGTGCTTAGAGCACAGTCTGGTAGGAGAGGAAGTGTAGGGACATAAACTACAATTCAATAGAGCCAAGCTAGTGGGTCTGGACAGAGAGGTCATGGTAGAGGTCTTGGTAGAGACCGAATGAATTTTAGGAGTGCTACTAGTAGGACTAAGGTACGGAGCAATCAACCGGAGTCTTAGGCCCAAGTCTATGGCATGACGAGATAAGAGGCTCGAGAGTCTCTAGATGTTATTACAGGTGTGTTACCCTTATTTACATTTAAGGCTTATGCATTAGTAGATCCTGGATCTATGCATTCTTTTATTACACCATATATGGCATCTAGGTTACATCGTGATAGAGAGTTATTAAGGTGTGGATTAGAGGTGAGTACATCGATCGGTAGTATCACTATGGTAGGAGAAGTCTACAATAGGTGTTTGATTCAAATTGATCAAGTCGAATTAGAAGTAGACTTCATTATATTACTGCCAAAGGAAATTGATGTTATCCTAGATATAGATTGGCTCACTGTTCATAAGGCCATCAAAAATTGTTATACTAAGGAGGTAATATTAGAATCTCATAATCAGCCGAGAGCAGTGTTCAAAGGTATTAGCTAAGTAGTGCCAGCCAAATTGATTTTATTTATGAGTGCCTTGAGGTTGATGCAAGGAGGATGTGAGGCTTATCTGGCCCATGTCATTAACACTTGAACTGAGCAAGATTTGCAGGACATTCTTGTGGATATGGAATTCTTGGATGTGTTTCCCACAGAGTTACCTGGCTTACCTCCAGATCAAGAAACAGAGTTCATAATTGATCTAGTTCTAGGTGCTGCTCCTATATCCATTAGTCCTTATAGGATGGCACCTATAGAGTTAAAAAATTTAAAGACTCAGTTATAAGAATTACTAGATAAGGGATTTATTAGACCCAGTGTGTCACCTTGTAGAGATCTAACCTTATTTGTAAAGAAGAAAGATGGAACGTTAAGACTGTGCATTGATTATAGGTAACTGGATCGAGTCACAATGAAGAATAAGTACTTGTTACCTAGAATCAATGATTTATTTGATCAGTTGCAAGGACCTCAGGTGTTCACTAAGCTGGATTTAAGGTTTGGGTACTATAAGCTAAAGATAGTAGAGGTTGATGTACCGAAGAGTGCTTTCAGGAGCAGGTATGGACATTATGAGTTTTTAGTAATGCCATTTAGGTTGACTAATACCCCAGCTACATTTATGACATTAATGAATAAGGTGCTTCAGCCTTACTTGGATCGCTTTGTAATTGTGTTTATTGATGATATTTTGGTGTATTCGAAGGATAAAGAAGAGCATGCTGAGCACTTAAAAGTGATACTATAGATTATAAGAGAGAAATGATTATATGCCAAATTCTGTAAATGTGAGTTTTGGCTAAGTCAAGTAGTGTTTTTGAGTTATATAGTAAATGGGCAAGGTATTTAAGTGAATTCAATGAAGATAAAAGCAATAATGAAATGGGACGCTCTAAAGAATGTGTCTGAAATCTGGCATTTCTTAGGATTGGCTGGATATTACCGAAGGTTTATTGAGTGGTTTTTTTATCTTATCCCCTTTGACTAAACTTCTAAGGAAGAATGTGGTCTTCATATGGAATGATGAGTGTCAAAGAAGTTTTAAGGAATTGAAACATCAGTTGACTAGAATGCCAGCGTAACACTATTTCATTAGGAACTGATGGTTATATAGTATACAGCGTTGCTTCGCATTAAGGATTAGGATGTGTCTTGATGCAGTATGGCAAGGTGATAGCTTATGCATTGAGACAATTAAGATCTCTCAAGATAAACTATCTGTTACATGTTTTAGAGCTTATAGCAGTAGTCTTTGCTCTAAAGATATAGAGATATTACTTGTATAGAGAGACATTCCAGATATACACTGATCATAAGAGCTTGAGGTATCTACTGAGTTAGAAGAAGTTGAACATGAGATAGAGAAGATGGATCAATCTCTTAAAGGAATATGACTGTATGATTGAGGATCATCCAGGGAAAGCTAATATAGTGGGAGACGTATTGAGTAGGAAGTCGAATAGTAGTGTAGCTCAGATTCAGTAATCAAGGTTATCGAGCTTAATTTAGTTGAGAGATTCAAATGCAAAGTTAAATTTAGAGCAAAGTGAAGCATTGATAGCTACTCTAAAGTGGAGACCAATGTTCCATGATAGAGTTGAGAGATTCAAATGTGGAGTTAAATTTAGAGCAAAGTGAAGCATTGATAGCTACTCTAAAGTGGAGACCAATGTTCCATGATAGAATTAGAAGAGCTCAGAGTAAATATCCTGAAATGGTGAAATTGATTGAGAAAATTAAGACGAATCCAAATTCTGAATTTGAATTGAGAGATGAAACATTATGGTTAAAACAGAGGTTGTATGTGGCTAATGTGGATGAATTAAGAAAGGAAATTCTAGAGGAAGTGCATATAGTAGCTTATGCTATGCATCCTGGTACTACCAAGCTGTATAATATGCTTAAGCAACATTTCTGGTGGCAAGGGATGAAGAAGTAAGTAGCTGACTATGTAGCTAAGTGTTTAACTTTCCAGCAAATTAAAGTTGAGCATCAGGCTCCAATTGGGAAGTTTCATTCATTACCTATTTCGGAGTGAAAATGGGAACGAATCACACTGGATTTCATTATGGGATTGCCTAAGACACTAAGGCAAAATGATGCTATATGGGTTCTAGTGGACCGATTGACTAAATCGACCCATTTCTTACCAGTGAGAGAGAACAACTCACTAGACCAGTTGGCACGGAGGTATGTGAATGAGGTAGTTAGATTACATAGGGTACCAATGTCCATAGTATCAAACATGGATCCTAGATTCACTTCAAAGTTTTAGAAGAGTCTACAGTTGAGTATGGGTATGAAGTTGAATTTCAGTACTGCATTTCATCCTCAAATAGATGGGCAAAGTGAGAGGACAATCAAGACGAATAAGGATAAGCTTAGAGAATGTGTATTGGAGTTTCAAGGATCTTGGGATTAGTACATAGCCATGATTGAATTTGCTTAAAACAACCTTTACCATAGTAGTGTTGGAATGGCACCTTACGAGGCATTGTATGGTAGAAAATGTCAATCACCTTTATATTGGGATGCGGAAGGATTGAGAATGATAGAAGGCCCTGAATTGATACAAGATACTGTGGATAAGGTGAAACTGATCTAAAGTTGAATCAAAGCAGCACAAGATAGACAGAAGAGTTATGTAGATCGGCATAGAAAGGATATGGAATATAGAGTTGGAGACAAAGTATTTCTGAGAGTCTCGCCTTGGCGAGGGGTGTTGAGATTTGGAAAGAAGGGTAAGTTAAGCCCTAGGTACATTGGTCCTTATGGGGTCCTTGAAAGTATAGGACCATTGGCATACAGATTAGCCTTACGAAATGAAATGTCTCAGATACACAATGTATTTCATGTGAGCATACTTTGGAGGTATAGATCTGAACCAATGCATGTATTACCAGCTAAAGAGATTGAAGTTACTTGTAATCTGAGTTATGGAGAGGAGTCGATCAAGATAGTGGGATATCAGACAAAATAATTGAGGAATCGGGAAATTCCATTGGTGAAAATCCTATCGAAAAATCACTCAAGTGAGAAAGCAACTTGGGAAACATAGGAACATATGAGAAAGCAATATCCCCACCTATTTCATCAATCAGGTAAGAATTTTGAGGACAAAATTTCTTAAGGAGGGAGAATTATAACATCCCATTATCCTATGATTAGGGTTAGAACCCTAGGATACTATATATAAGAGTTTATTGAAAAGTTATAAGTGCATTTCATGTATCATATGGCATACACATACATGTGAATAATGTTGTCACTCATGAAAGAAAAAATGAACATGCATTCAGTAAAATTTTCTAGGTATAAGTGAATTTTAATGTGATTAAAATTAGAATTGTGGATTATTTTAAAAAATTGAATTGGTATGTATTAAAATTATTTTCTCATTTTTGGTGACATTTCGGATATTTCGAAAATTTTTGAAAATTTAGAGTATTTTGGACTAAGAAAAATATAGAAATAAGAGACAAATGGTGGTGTGACAATTGGATTAGTAATTAATTAACAAAAGGACATATTAAGGTGTGGCAAGTGGACAGATGGCTAAGAGACAAATAGTAGCATAACTAATGGACAAATGTAACACATGCATTGTAAGGCCCTAAAATATACCGTAGCTAAAACGAGATATGTTCATGAAAGTACATGTGAGATAGGAGTTAAAATTGTGCTATAAGTTGAATGTGAAAGGTATATGACTTGAATTTCGATATTGGTGGACTATAGTTAATATACTAGAATTAATTGATACCATCAGAGAATTGAGGTTTTTAAATGTATTTTTGGACAAGGAAAATGGTCAAGAAATAAGTTAAGTTTGTACATAAAAAATTAGAATGATGAAGCCTATGAGTTTATGACATTTGGCAGAGCTAATGCATTGACATTTGGCAACATTCATTGTGTGACAAATGGTAGCATGATATGAAGTCAACTAGCAATTAATGTGTGGATTAGTGGCAGCCTAATCCGTTGATACATGGCATACATAAAAAGTCACACATGTTAAAGGAATTTGAAGACACCTAGCACTTTGGCTAAGAAAAGTTTCTACATGTTTCTCTTCCTTCACTTCGCTAAAACACCTATTTTCTTTCTAACTTCTAGAATTTTTGTTGGGCTTTAGATTGTCATCATTTGAAGTTTTGATATGTGCCAACTGCTTGGAAGGGTTGGTTTGGCTTGATCTTTGAAGTAATTTGGAGTTGTTTCTCAAAGTTGTGAAGAGGTAAGGGAGTACCAAAGTTGATATCATGATAGAACATGTCTTGTTTGATGTTTGAAGTGGTTATAATATGTACACAATTTATGAAGAATTGTGGTTAGGAACTTGATAGGTGCTGGGTACTCATTAGGAAGTGTGTTTCCTCTTAAAAGCCATCAGTTTTTCAGACATATCTTGATCTGTAGACATCAAAATGGGATTATTATAGATTCAGATTAAACTAGATTCATTTATCTATAACTTTGAAGAAGTCGAATTTAGATTTTGTCACTAAGGGTTTTGACATTTAGCTCGAAAGTGAGTTCTGGCCTTAGATGTAGTATTGAAAACTTGTGTCCTATTTTTCAACAATTAAACTATACTGATCTACTTAGAATTAGACAAATATGTCTACAT
Organism: Erythroxylum urbanii; assembly: GCA_027568935.1. Lineage (NCBI taxonomy): Eukaryota > Viridiplantae > Streptophyta > Magnoliopsida > Malpighiales > Erythroxylaceae > Erythroxylum > Erythroxylum urbanii. Next base: position 5,020 of record JAOQML010147599.1, on the reverse strand, counting down.
GAAAGTTATATCTTATTCTTTTAGGTTTCTAACAGTTTGAAGTTTGAAATTTTTGGACATCCAGTTTGAGAGATATGCCTCTTTTAAGTTGGTAAGTGCAGTAGGGATGCACGATCGTGCACATGCATGATCATGACCACCCCATATATTTTAGGATTGCATACTCGTGCACAAGCATGATCATGCTTCCTTGTGTGCACGGCTATGAATTTACAAAACTCATAGCTGTGCATCCTCTTAGTTATGGTCATGCATGTGTGGTGGACACCGGTGCACCAAACCTCACACTATTTTGCACAGTCTTCAGTATTTTGAGCATAACTCATGGAATACTAAACCAAATTGAATGCTTTTTGTTGCGTTTAAAAATTAAGACCTATAAAATGACCATATACATTTGAGCCAAATTTTTCCTTAGAAAAATCTTGAAAAACAATGCTAAACATAATTGTGTAACTGTTGACATATGTAAGGATAAGACTTTTAACAATGGTTAATTTTAACTTAATTGAGATGTTATTGTAAAGGATGTATAGTTTACAATGTTGAATTGCTTGGAGTGATCATAAATGAATTAATTCTAAAGACTTATGTATTATGATTTGGATGTGGCTGTTTGTGAATTGGGAATTTCTACAATAATATTGTCATAATTCCAGGCCATCAGTTGTCCGAGGAGTTTGATAGTTGGAATTATATTGGAAGTGTTTTCTATGTGAGTGATTATCCGTCAATGTTGAAATGAACCTGTTTTGTTTTAAAACTGTTAAGTCCTAGTGTGGGTAAATAGGCATGCCCAGAAGGGTCTGCAGCTGCTCCTGGACACATTTAAGGTGTCGACACATCAGTGTCTCCTGATAATGATACTTCAGTGACTGAGACATACATCTCTCTTGATATGGACACTTCAGTGTCTCCTGATATTGAGACACAAGTCTCTCCTATTTTGTGATACCGATCATGGTATCTCTGGTATTAGTCCCGTTACCCACTTCTATATAACGGATTAGCAGTCTAACTTATTTTATGTTCTGATACATGATCAGTTCTGATATAAGCAAAATTTTGATTTGAGACTTAAATTTTATATAAGATAAACTCTGAATTGATACAAAACAAAGTATACTTTGATACAAATCTTATTCTGATTTGAAAGGATTATACCCTATTCTAATAATCATTTCTGACATCTATACAATTTGTTATGATACTTAAATGATTGGCATTATCATGAGAAATGTTCTCTAGTGATAGATTTTATTTTATTCCAAAATCCATTATGTTTGAATTGTTCTTTAATATGAACCTTCAATGATTGTTTATGATATCATTTACTTCAGTATATGTGGATGTTAGGTGACTGTTAAATAGTTGCCAATTTATGTATGATTTAGTTATTCCCCACTCAGCTTTATGCTTAGCACGATGGTTTTAACCCGTGTAGGTTCAGATAGGAGGGTTTGAAGACTGGGACAATAATAACTGCGATGGCCAACAACGAATGTGTTTTATTTTGGAAATTTATGTTTAAGTTGTATGTATAATATAAGACATGATGTATTTTATTAAACATTTGTAAATATTGTAATACATAGTATATTTGAACTTAAGATATGTACCACTTTGTTTAAGGATTTGTAATGTATAATCTTAGTTCAAGATGACTTGAAACATATATATCAATGAATTCGGTGTAATGCTAAAATTTTGTTTAACGTCGAATATGTATGGAAACACAATGATTGGTTGTTTGAGTTCTGGCAATGTTTGTATTATTTTGATATGTTTTAAATCCAACCTTACATAACATCCGCATATCCTTCTAGGGGATTTGTAGGTGTTACACGTATTGGAGACATGTGTTAAGACCCAAAAGAGACACCTAACTTATATTTTGGGCAAGGAAATTTCGATAGTCCTCTTATTTGCTTGCTCCACCAAAATTCTCCACCATCAAACCTCTCTTCTTGCACATCCATCACCGAAACATCTTGCAAGCCTTCAACCATTTAGGGTTTCAATTGTTTCTCTATTCTTGTGTTTACTTCATCCATAGAAATCTCTTATTTTTCTCTCCCCATTTCTGAAATTTTCTGAAGGATTTGAAGTATAAATCACATAAGTTGTACTTTAAGTTTTATGGTTATGTAAATGACTTCCGTTAAGGTTTTAATGGATGCATGCATGAATGGTGTGTATTTTCATGCTTATGGATAGATTCCTGCTATGATGTGGGTGTTGAAGGAAGAAGCAAATTCCTGCTATGATTTTCAACGTGAAGGACTGTGATGATTGGAGTTAAATGAAGAGTAGGTAAATGCAGAAATTGTAACATGTAAAAGTATGAATTAGTTCTATTTTGGGTTGTAATTAGTCATCAATTTGTGATCTATAACTAGAGATTTCTGAACTGAAAAATTAGGTTTTACTGAATCATCAACTTGAGATGATAGAGAAATGATAAAGTTTTGGCAATGAAGTGTGCTGAAGTATGATATATGTAGTGTTTTTCAATATACGTCTGTAGTTTGAACATAACTTGGTCTTTGAATATCCAAATTGGATGTATTTCGATCTAGAGATAACTAGAAAGATATGGCTACATTTTTCATGCAGAAATCAAATTTTAATTCTATCATTAAAAGTTTTGAAATTTAGCTTGAAGTTGAGCTCTGCCATAGGCATCAGCACTATCCCTGATAGAAATTATGTCCTATTTTTATCAAATAAAATGTATTGATTTAGGCCAAATAAGACAAATTTGTCTCATAAAAGTTTTATATTATTCTCTTAGCTTTCTATTGGTATAAATTTTGTAATTTTTTGATGCCAGAATTGAGACATATGAAGTTTTCAAGTTTGAGTGCTCATCAAGGGTACACACATACTTCATTTATGGGAGTGCACGATCATGCACAAACACGATCATGCACCAAACTTTCAAGCATGAGAATGCACGATTGTGCACAAGCATGATTGTGCACCAGCCCTTCACACTGTTTTGAACAGTCTGCAGTCTTTTGAGCATAACTCATGGAATACTGAATCAAATTGAATGATTTTTGTTGCATTTGAAACGTAAGACACTAGGCACATTTTATTAAAAGAAATTATTGTTTAAAAACGTCATTTTTTGGATCAGAATAGCCATACAAATCTAACCCAAAAATCTGTCTGGAGAAAAAAAATATAGAAAATTAGAGGTGTAGGTCAAAATTTTGGTTTCAATTTTATCTTCCTCTTTTGACCTATTTTACAAGTCTTTAAGACATGAATTTGAAGAACGTCAAAAAATGAAAGTTGTAGATATAGGTCTTAGCTTGACCTTTGTGAAATTGTCTTGATAAATTAATGACTAGAGTTTGAGTTATGATTGTCCTTCTAATACTGTCTGTGATAAACCCGTGTAGAAACCTTATATTATTTCCTTATTTTTTGGGACTTTAGAACTCGAATTGGTCAAAGTATAAAAACGAAAAATGATTGTTGATGCCTTCTTAATGCTTCTGTGATACATTTTGGCTATAAGATATCTTGATAATTTATGTAGTTAATTGATGTTATACCCTAAAATAATGGACTGTTTTGATGAGGATGAGTTCAAATCTGGAAATTTTGATATGTTAAAGGAATAAATGAGCCCTTTTAAATGAAAATATGATCTTTAGGATATGAATAATGTGTATAAGGTATGGATGAATGAGTATTGAAGGACATAGGGTATTTATGAATGAGAATTGGATGAAGGTACGAGAATATGTTGCTGGAATATTTTAGTGAATGTATAGATTTAGCTTGCTAAATTTTCAGATATAAAGTACTAATTGTGTGTGTTTTATAAGAAGCTCTTTTATCATGGAAATGTTCAAGGATAAGTGTAAATATGAGTTGGTAATGATGTAAAAATGTTCTCATGAATGTAATGTGATTCAAAGTATATAAGCAATGACTTGGGAGTGATTGAATGAGAACTAGGAAATTGTGGGAGTGTATAATCCTAGAAAAAAAAGCGGTATATGTATGGGTGATCAATTGATAGTAATCAAGTGTATTAAAGAAACATACCCAAAATTTGTCATTGACCATGCATAATACATGATATATATATGCATGTGCTTATTCATCTGAATGTGCAATGTGGTAATATGAAAATGTATGTGATCGTATATAGAAGAGCACATTGAGCGACCGCTTCTAGATATTGCCCGAACTTCAAGGAAATAAGCTGAAAGGAGCAATATTGAGTAACCTAAGATGGTCTCAAATTAAATTATTGTTGTTTACATTCCATATTGAATTATTATATGAATGTGATTGTGTTGATTCTGAACGATTGATTGTCTGAAGAGTTTTATATTCGGGACTATATTGGAAGTGTTACTTAAATGTGAATATGATTGACTATGTTTTCACAACTTATATACTAAATGTCGGACCAAGTCCGAAGATCATTGTGAATGAGAGATGTGAATGCGAAAGCAGTATGCTGAATATGATGATTGGAAATGTGAAATGAATTTATTCTATTAATGCATGAAATATAAAGTGTAAAATTTCGTTACCCATGTTAAGGCTAGAATAAGAAATTATGAGAAATTTATGTGAAATTAGGAAAATGCACCTCATGCATAAGTTATTTTTGGCATGCACATTTTTGCACATTCATATGATTGTACATGCTTTCATTGACATTTTTCAGGTACAATTGAGTTGTTAAATGTGATTAAATTGTGTTTTGGTCATTTTGGGTGTGTTTCAAAATTTTTAGTGAATTTTAGAGATTTTTGAAAAAAAATTGGAGTATTTTTAGATTAAAAAAAGTAGAAATATGGACCAATTATTTTGTGACATGTAGGATGCTTAAGTAGTTGACAAATGGTAGCATGAGTCAATGCCAAATGAACTAGTAATTAGGAGACATGTGGCAGCCTAAAGAGGTGTAAATGGCTTACATGCCAAATGAGACAAGTTAAGGTAGTTTGGAGACACCTTGCACCTAGTTGAATTAAGCTAAGTTGCT
>JAOQML010147578.1:0-14732 GCA_027568935.1 Erythroxylum urbanii | reverse complement strand
TTAAAGTTCTTTCTTGGTTTACAAATTATACAAACTGATGAAAAGATTTTTATTCATTAACAAAAGTATATCAAAGAGCTTTTAAAATGGAAAATGCTAAACCTATGTCTACACCTATGCATCCGTCAATCGTCTTGACTAAAGATGAAGTGGTAAGAAGTTTGATCAAACTCTTTTTAGAGGAATTGTTGGTTCTTTGCTTTACGTAACTACAAGCAGACTTGATATAATATTTAGTGTTTTTTTGTTTGAAAGATTTCAAATAGATCCTAGAGAATCTCATTATATTGTTGTTAAAAGAATATTGAGATACTTGGCAGGTTCCACTGATCTTTGCTCAATGTATGAAAAAGTAAAGATTTCAGGTTAATTGGTTACTGTGATGCTGATTATACTGGAGATAGGATTGATAAAAAGAGAGTACAAGTGGAGGTTGTCACTTTATTGGCCATAATCTAATTTCTTGGTCAAGCAAGAGGCAAATTTCAATTGCTCTATCTACTATAGAAGATGAATACATGTCAGCTGCAAGCTGTTGCTCACAAATATTATGAATAAAGTATCAATTAGAGGATTATTCTTTCCAAGAAGATCAGATTCCAATCTTCTATGCCATCAGAAATGCTATCAATCTCTCAAAGAATCCAATACAACACTCAAGGGCAAAGCATATTGAAGTTAGGCACCATTTTATACGAGACTATGCACAGAGAGGGATCATCGATCTACAATTTATTGAGACGAATCAAAAATGGGCAGATATCTTCACCAAACCCTTAAGTGAAGACAAATTCAAAGAAATCAAACAAAATCTGAATATGATGATGTTAAATGACCATTCATCTAAAACTCCATGATCCAGACGATTCATTCTGAAGAAGCTGAAAAGTCGCAAGTTTTCAGACTAAACAGTAACAGTAACTTTTACTTGGTGGTTTCAATCTCATAATTACCGGTGGATCAGTTGCAAATGTTACAAACGGTAACTTTTCAAGAGTGTATATAAAAAGAGCAATCATTTCAAAATCTGTAACACCTTACACTCTAGAATTTTCGAGAAAAACTTCGAAACCAACTTGTTTAGAGTATTCTTAACAAAAACAATCCAATGCCCTGTTCTAAGCATCAAACTCTTCTCATTTAATCTCATATCTTTCTCTTGATTTTCTCTATATACTAACCTCACTTTTTAAAGCGAAATACATTTCTTTGTTTAGTGTTTATCTTTTACAAATTAGAAAATGCCGAAATCTCTTGTTTATGGGAGACTCATCGATTTCACTTCCTAGAAAAATGCCCAAATGAATATCGAACCTAAGATTGAAGCAGTTGGATGGAAGAACTTCTTCAACATCTAAGAGCCAGTGTATTTGAATGAAATATATGAGCTCTGGAAGAATGTGAAGGTAGTAAACAATACCTTGGTATCGATGGTAGATGGGTTGTCGGTAATAATCACACAAGATTCCGTTGCGGAGGCTATTGGGTGTCAAAATAAAGGAGCAAAATTATTTAACAATACAGATTGGATCGCTCAAAGTCATATAGACAAGGCCAACATCAATCGAAAATTATATGGATTTAGTAATCCAAGAGTCAATAAGTTTTCAACCCTCATTCCGATGGCTAGGGTTCTTCACTCACTTCTTCTCCATTGTATCCTATCGAGAGTAGGATCAAAGGACGTGGTGACAATGAATGATGAACACTGTTTGTTTCATCTCCTCGTTCACCAACCTGTTAATCTTCCATTTTTGATTCTCAGGTACATGATAAAGGCTAAGGAGGAATATCATCTAAAGAGTGGTTTTTTACCTTATGGTATGTTGTTAACAAGATTTTTTAAAGCATCTAGAATCCTACTTGATAGAGGAAACAGAGTAAAGTTTAATGTTAAGAGTGTTATCAATGCCTCTAATATTCACAAACTAGGGATTAAGACTAGAGCCACAGTGGATGAAGATTTCACACTAAAAGCACAATTTAAAGGGGAGCTTTCAGTAAGACGAAGCAAAGGAAATGTTCCATCTGAAAAACAAGCAACACCTCGATCGTCAGAAAGAATATCAACAAGGGTAAAGGTTAAACAATCGTTTGACAAGCTGATACAAGCTAAGACGATTCCACAAAAGAAGGAAAGCAAGGTTCAACAACCAACTCTCCAAGTGTCTTTAAAGAGGAAGGCTAAGATGCTACAATAAAAAAGGTTCAAGAAGTCAAGAAGGTCACCAAGATTAATGACCTTACGACAACAAGAACAGAAGAAGCAAAGAGTTCTGATTCTTACTGCAAACTTTGAGAGTGAAAAGGAGCAAGAGAAATAGCAATAGCCTGTCAAACCAACCGTCTCTATCCTTCAAATTCAATAAGAACAACCGTCTAGAGAGACAAAGATAAAAAGTAAGATAGTGTTCGAGAAGAAGAAGCCTCAACAACTACTACCTTTAAAAGTAGTAGAAGAACAAAAGAAGACGAAGCTTATTCAGAAGAAAAAGGTTTCATCGACTGATGCTCCACAAAAGACACAGACTGTTGAAAAGAAGACGAAGACACCGATTGAACAACAATTAATAATTTTCGACCCTCCTCACCCGATGAAGAAAGAAGATTTAAAGATGAAGGTCATAGAAGAATCAACTCCTGATCGTAATAGAGATTCAATTATGATCAGAGAACCTACTACACGGAAAGTTAAGGTTCATATTGAATCTATAACAGTAAATGATCAGTCGATACATCTTTTAAATCATGAAGAATGAAGATTATATAGTATTCTACAAGATGAAAAGGCAGAACCATATCTGTTGAAGATTACTAAAAATCCTTATACAATCTATCTAATGACAAGTAGAATGATAATCACGATTGTACCAGATGTACAACCTAGAATTCCAGCACCAATAGATGGCAAAGAAAAAGGGAAGAAGAAGAAGTTTCCTAAAAGACAAGAAGATGATTTCTCAGAAGAAGAAATTCAAGTGGCAGTAAAGAGCATAGACGATGTATGTCACGCGGCTAAACCTGTAAGTATCTATATATCACATCATATATTAAAGGCATCAGGAAGTAATTTTGGAGCATATACTAAAGACAAAAGCTTCAAGGTAGCTGGCTCAATATCATATGGAAGGTATGAAAGTATGACAATTGAAGGTATCGTTTTTAACATAGAAACCTTTGTGCATTTGCCTATTCATTTCAAACCCTTAGGTTTAATTCCTTCAGTTAAAACTATTTTACACCTTCTAGGGCAACTAATTTACAAGTTACACAGATCTGATGATCTTCATATCCCTATTAAAAAACCACCTTTCAAACTACCTTCTATTAGAATCATAGAATTAGATGATTCACCAAGAAAACCATCTGTTTTTGAGTATGTTCATCCACTTAGTGAAATACTACAAGATCTTACCGTTAATTCAGAGATCTTGAGGAATTTCATCTAATGGACAGAAGCTAGTCACAAGTGGATGGAAGTTAAAGAAGCCTTAGCTAAAAGCATTGAAAAAATCAATACTATGGTTGATATACTGGGTGATGCAATGGGTGATCTTCATGAGGAATTAGCACTTCTACGTCTTTTCATAGAAGAATACCTCAAGATGATCCACACTGATATTCAACAAATGTTTTTTTAAAATTTGAAGCATCTGAAATAAACTTTTTTTATTAAAAACAAATAGGGGGAGAGAAGATGAGATAGGGAGATATAGATAGAATGATAACTAGAACAATAGAAAGGAGTTTTGAGTATCATCTTTGTATATTACATCTTTTTATATTCATCTGAATTTTTTATCTTCTAATATTATAATTATTTGTTATCATAAAAAAGGGGGAGATTGTTAAGTCAAGAAGACTTTACTTCTTCTATTGATTTTAATGAAAGCCAAATAATAATAATAATAGAAGTGTGAGAACTGTTTTGATGAATTTGTTAAGTGTGCAGATAAGTATATGTGGCACAAATCATCAAATCAAAACGATACTTAAAAGCTGAATAAGACGGATCAAATGAAGTGATCAAGTCTAAGATAGCAGATGAAGCATAAAGCGTATGAATCTAAGCAAGATGATGTAATTAAAGAATGTGCTAAGAACGTCAGTTAGTTGGAGCTGGTTACAGGACTCAACTAATAACAGACTTTATAAGACTAATAACAGACTTTATAAGCAGATTTCTCAAGAAAATCATTGGAGACTTAGGCTATAAATATTAGTCATAGTCGTAAACTTTAAATTTTAATTTTTGCATGTACAAAAATACTTAGAGAAATTCTGTGCTCAAGTGCTTATGCTGTGAAAATTATTATGAGAGAAAAGAAAGAAAGAAAGAGAGTAAATACATCTGTAACGTGAGTGTGAAAGCTCAAATAATATCATTTCGAGAAGAAAGAAGGCTAGAGCTTGAAGAGGCTAAGGAAGCAGATAAAGAATACTTTGTGAAAGAGACCTGAAGAGGCTCTGAAAGTGTAGAAATAATACTTGTAACATTGAAGGAGATAGTGAAATATTAGACAAACTCTGAGGACTGGATGTAGCTCAAGGTTAAAGGTGAACTAGTATAAATCGCGGTGTCATATTCTCTAACTCTTACCTTTTTAATTTTCTTGTTGTTAGAAGAATAGATACTAATTTTCACTATTGCATTACTCATCAAATGAAGTACATTGTTTAAACTTGTAATTGTCTGGATTTGTCAAGAAAATCAAGAAGATTTTAAAGATTTATATCTTAGACGATTTAACACAATTTAAACCCCCTTTTTGTGTATTTTACATATTATACGTGATTTCTATATTAACAAATGATTTACTTCACTTTTTACTAACAAATTGTCAATGAAATAGGGAATAACAAAACTCCCTAAATCTTCCATTGAATCTAACAGTTTGTTCTGTAAGAAGGTGAGTTGCTCTCTTTCTTCCTTAATCACCTTCGTCTCCTCTACTTCTTCCGCTTCATGAATAGAGACTATCATAGCTTCTTCAAACACGATGTATGTTGTTATCTGTTCTTTGTCCTCTTGTTCTTTATAAGATTAAAACACATCAATTATCCTGAATGAGTTACTATCCTTCAAATTCTTAAATACATCATTTATATTGAATGTCACTTGGTTATCATTAATCCAAAAGATAGGGTTCTCTTCATGGACATCTATGTAAGATTTTTCGATGTTCAAATATGGTAAATCAAGAATTAGTAAATAAAAGGAAGGGTTGGCATTCTTTTCTTCATCCGCCTTCTTGATTTCTTATCTTCTATAAGGTCGAGTTTAGCCTGATTTCTTGCCGATTCTTCTAGCTCTATCCCATTCCTAAATGTGATAGCCTGACATGGCTCTGTTGAATTTATTTTCATACTGCACAAATAGTTTTCCACACTTTTCTTACAAAATTCCCTGGAAAGCTGGCCTATTCGAACTTATAGATTATGAATAGAAGAGGCGTGATCTTCTGCTACTTGCTCAAACTTCTCTTCCAATCTTTTCTGGTTCTCTTCTATATCGGTAAGTTTATTCATGATTTTTTCCAGCTTGGCATCCCATGAACTAGATTCATCATATTGAAATTCAAATAGGTCTTAACGTCCCATGTAAGCATTTACATTGTTAGATCAATAGAAAGCTGGGTGATTCTGCCACCCCGAAGTGTATGGGTTCATATAAGGATGATCATTTTCCAACCAAATTGGGGCTCATTAAATTCTGCAAGTGTCTCTTGATCCCTATAATATACATCTTCCATGACCGTTCTTTTTATCTTTTCTTAGAATTCAACTCTTTAAATGTCTCATTCTCACTCTAAGATATCTTGATGTGTCTCTACTTTACACCCCAATTTTTTTAATTTAAAAATAAAAGATAGTGGAAAAGCCTTAGACTAAAGAATTAAACTAATTACCTCCCCAGCAACGGTGTCAAAAAATTGATTACAAGTTTTTGATACTAAAAAGCTTTAATAACTTAACCTCAATATTCTATAAGTGAATGGGTCGTTCGCGTAGGACCTAAGCTGTCGATCCTACGAAGAGGGTTAATCTAATCCTAAAATATAAGGTCGAAAATAATTCGCAATAACTCAAAATGAACAAAACTAAAACAAGAAATTATTTCAATCACGCAATCAATTCTAAGAATCAAATTAAAAAATATAAACAAGATAGTAGTTTCAACACCCAATCAAGAATCAACCTAAGAACTACCAGTTGAGAGAAAGGAGAATTTTATCCGACTTTAATGAAAACCTAATTGATTATGAATTTACTGGATTACCGATTCTAGACAGTCCTAAGGTTGATTACTCTCTCGAGTTATAACCACTAACCCTAATTTATAAACCTAATCAGATTATGGGAATTGCAACCTCTTGATTAACAATCTATCCAAAAGTTAAATTTGATCTGAAGTTGTCCAAAAAACTACTGAAAACCTATGCAAGATCTCTCTTTACACAAATTTATCGGTTTGATTTAATTCTTGTTCTATTAAATTACCTAACTCTTGTTAGCCTAATTTAATGAATTTTTATTCGGTTCACTCTCTCAATTTATCATTGAATTATGCAAATGTAGATTTAAAATGACAAGAAATCTAATAAAAATGCGATAATCAAATTTCATTAATATCGAAGATAAAATATCCCGAAGGTGTGTTTAGACAATCCTCAACATTTCAACAAATCTATCATCAAGGACTATCCCAAATTCTATACAATCATAAAATTGAAACTAAACCAGAATAGACTTGGAATGGATGACAAAGGCAGCAATGGCGAGAAATCTCCTATTCCGAGAAGTACATCATGTAGGCTTCTTGTCGACATCTCTCTTCCTTAGTTTCTTTCTCAATCTCTCGATAAAACTCTTTAGGGTTTTGAAATTGTGGTTAATGCAAAAGCTCCTCCTTTGTGTTCTTCTTATTCTTTAAATACCTTTTATGTTTAGAGTAGCCCTAGGGTATTTTTAGGGTCGAAAAGGGCCAAAAAATCCCTCGAAACTTAACTATTTCTCTTGTTTACTTGTCTACCTGACACGGGCCACGATCGTGGCCTACATCTAACCCTTTTGTCATAATTGTGGCAGTCAGGCCACAATCATGGGCTATGGCATAGCCTTTTATCAAGATCATGGCCCATATGCCACAATCGTGGGCTGGCTTCCTGGCTTCTATCACGATCGTGGCCTATTATGCCACGATTATGGGCCATTGGTTCTGCCCGAATGTCTCTAAAACTTCTTCGTTCTTCAATGTTGACCCTAAAACACTAACAAACACATCAAAGTACCTCAAAAATATAATATTTAAGCTCAAAGACCTATACTAATCCACAAAAACACTTAAACACATAAACTAACACAATTCTAACCTAAACACATACTAAACACTCAAATTAACACTTCATACATAATGAACTAAGTCCAAAATATGACGCAATTCACATTTATCAATCACATTGCATTTAGTTGCTATTTTGTTCATTGTTTCTTCATAAGTTGAAAAAAAGAGAAAAATAAAAGAAAAGAAAAAGGAAAATCATTTTAGTAGCATCAATTAATGCAAAGTAGTAGTATATTTACATTTGTGTATCTCAGAAATATGTTTTGTTATTCCTTTTTTCACTTATTACTTTGTAAATGCTTGTATTAAACCCTTTATCTTATTTGACCCATATTAACCCTTATCACATTACAACCCAAAGCAAGTCCTCTTGATCTATTTATGCACGTAATCATTATAAAGGAGAATTGGTGTATTAGCAAGCCTATGGTAATGTAGTTTCCTATAGGAAGCTTGACTGAAACACTAACCATCCATTGATTAAAAGAAATGAATGAAACCATGAGGAAGATTCATTTTGCGTTTATACTTATCTTTTAGTGATGGTGCCATAAGTTAAGTTTGCTTATGTACACTAACGAAAAGTAGTTATGATATGTGTAATAGCTTGACATTTGATTTCACTAAACTTTGAGGGATTGCATGTTTTGATCTTTGTGAAAATGAAGTGATGGAATTGAATGGTTGTGTTTGATTTTGTTTGAGGACAAGCAAAGATTTAAGTGTGGGGAAGTTGACAGTTGTGCATTAATATGTGTTTTTTTAAGTGTTTGGCATGTGTTTCTTGCATAATAGGTTATTATTGTTATGTTTTAGGACTTACTTTGTAAGTTTTTATTTAGTTTGATCTTCATAGTTGTTCTTTTATGTTTGATGTTGATTTAGGGTAAGAATTGATCATTTTGATATAGAAATGGATGGTGGCCACCTTTCTGATTGAGCAAGGGACCAAGAGAGGAGAAGAGAAGTGGAGGAGTTGTAAGACAAAAACCCAGGATCATGGGATTCATGCTAATTCCCACGATCGTGGGATCCCTAACCTAAAAAGACACATGGGTTTCACTTATTTGTAGGTTCTTATGATTATATAGGGGCACAAATCCCTAGGGCTGAAGGTGGTATCGTGAAAACTTGCCTCCTTGAGCCAAAACAAATTTAGAGCCTAGAGAGAGGTATAGCATCAAGATTTCCATTTGAAATTTGGCAAAGAGCACATCAACTCCAGGTTTTCTAGATTTGGGTAAAGAAAGGTAGGAGCTTGCTTCATCTAGTTTTTATTCCTTTTTCTTTTCTAGCATCTTTATGGTGGATTTTTTGGTTATTAAGGATGGTAATGACATTATGAGGGGCTGAGTTATTTGTAGAGATTACGTTTGAACTACTTGTTGAACTCCTACTTTATTGATTTGAATGAATGATGCTTTTGGTGAATGTTGAGCTTATACCTTACAATCTATTGAGAAATTGAGTTGGGTAAATTATGTAGGACTGTACAATGAGAATTGGCACTTTATAGACCTACATTCATTAAGTTAATTGATTAGTTAGAGAGAGATCTTGGTTAATTAGTTGATCACTTATAGGATAACTTTATAACGAGTTGAATTAGTGGACTGATTCTATAGATTGAAAGATTGCTTAATCATTTCCATTTAATTTGGATAGGGACAATTAATTACACCTTGAGAGAGGGTAGTTAATACATTAGGACATCTTAGGTGAGGCATAATTGAATTAACAAGGTAGGAGGGAGATAAGATAGGGAAAAAGTGATCTCTAATTGTTGAATCTTAAATTTCAAGTTTCTGCACTTTCGCTTTATCATTTGTTCATTGTTAGTTGTTTGATTTAGTTTAATTTTTTAGTTTATATTTATTAAAATTGATTCTCAAACAAAGCAATGTGAATTAAGTAGCATTTAAAAACAATCTCTGAGGGATTGATATATGTTCTTTACTACAAGTTACACCTTGTATACTTGCAGTTTTGAGTGTAAAACTAGTGAATTGGTTTTGTAATCAACAAGTGTTGCAAGTCTAAGGACTTGAAGTTCCTTAAAGAAATATTATTTGATAAGTGGACTTAGGAAGATAACCAATCGATAGCCATGATAGAAAATTATAGCTCTTTAATTACTAATCATATGCCCTTAGAGTTAAAAGATCCAAGGAGCTTTATGATACCCTTTAAAGTTAGTAATTTAGAGATATCAAAATGTTTATAGGACTTAGGTATAATTATAAACCTTATACCTTTGTTAATTTTTAGGAAACTGGGGTTAAAAGATATGAAGTCAACTTTTATCCTTATTTAATTGGCAGACCAATCAGTAAAGAAACCATTAGGCTTGGTGGAGGATGTACCTATAAAAGTGGATAAGTTTTTCATTCCTATGGATTTTTTCATCCTAGACTTTAAAGAGGATCAAAATTATCCATTAGTTCTTAGTATACCATTTTTGAACTCCAGAAAAGCATTGGTATATTTCCATGAAGACAACCTTATCCTTCAGATTAAAAATGAACAAGTGAAAATCAACATGAATAAGGTGTTAAAGAATTCGAAGGAGGGTAGCTCATTCAAAAGAACTAATGAAATCTAGTATTTAAAGGAGCAAGAGGAAGAAGAACATATGACATAAGAGATTGACTTTAATGAATATAAAAAAGTCTCTGTTCAAGAAGCTGTTGAAGAAGAGAATGATGAATAGATGACAGTAGAGATAGAGGTTGATGAAGATACAGATGTCTTTATTCACGAAGTGGGAGAAGTTGAGGACATGAAGGTGATTGAGGAAGAAAGAGAACAGTTCACCTTCTTAAAAGTCAAACTATTGACTTTGATAGACGATTCAGGGAGTTTTATTGTTCCCTATTTTATTGACTTTTTTATTTAAAATGGCATTATTGAAGTTACTTGGTTTTCTTGATTTGATTAATTATGTCATTTTTATTATCTCAAATATGTAGCTTATTTACAAGCTACTAAACTGATATTACAAAACAGGTGGAAATAAGCCACTCATAATTGACCACGACTAAGTTTTGAAGAATGCAAGATCAAGCTAATGACCATAACTTAGCACGTTCAGTAGTTAGATTGAAATTGATTTGTAGTTAGATTTATTTTAAATTATAAAACTAAGTTTTAAATGATCTAGAATGGTATGGATTGCTAATTCTCTTATTCTTTTTAAAGTAATTGTAAGATAGAGAAACAAGCTTTGGGGTTAACCAAATTTGGTTTCAATATCAAACTTTTGAAAGAGATGGCGCAAGAACAACGACAATAACACCGCAACATTAAGAGGATTTATAAATATTTTCCTGCTCAAGGCATTTAGATCCCATCTCGAACACCATCACCACCTCAATCACCGTAACAAGTTTCATGCTCTAACCTTTTTCTTTTTGTTTTTGTTTTTCTTGTCATTTTTAGGTTCCTTTATGTTTTATTGGTTCTCCTCACATTGAGGACAATGTTTTGTCCAACTATGGGGAGGTTTGCATTGTTATTGTCATCATAAGTGTGAATTTTGCATTACATACTTTTATTTTTTAGTTAGGTTGACATGGTGTGAGCATAAGTGTGAATTTTATGAATGTGTCAATGGCTATAACTTGATGGAAGTAGTTTAGCTTTGAACATAGTCGTTGAAGTTGTAAAGGGCTTATGGAAGTTTTGTTCTAAGTATCTTTGGTTAAATATGCATGTTAATTAGGTCTGATGTAAGTTTATTCAGCTTAGGAAATTGTCATACACATTTATAATTATAAGTCAATTGAATAAGTAGCATCATTAGTAATCTTTCATGAGGACGCTTAGCTAAAAGAAATGAGGTAGGTTATATGAAATGTAAAAAAAATGTATATATTTAGTAAATAACTATTCCGTTGGCCTTTGGGTTATGAATAGAGCTAGTAGCCAGTTAAGAATGTGATATAGCTGAGTAACCAGGGAGATTCATGAAAAAATGTTTATCTTCACGTCAAAATAATAAAATGACATTTCAACCATGCCAATTAATAATGTGACCTAGTTGAGTAACTGGGGGACATTCACAAAAAAATGTTTGTCTTCGCGTCAAAAGACTATATCAGTGTGTGAATGTGAGCTCTCTCACCTTAGGTGATTTCTCTCCTAGGTGTCGTACACACCACGATTAGCATATAATCCTTCCTAAATTTCTGGGATATCTCTTTACTCCTTTAGTGAGCTCAAATTGTGTTTGCGGGAACATTAGACGATATGGGGTCACTTTGGATCTCATTATTGTACTTAGGGTGAAGATTGCTTGATTCATTAGGTGTGTTGAGGCATGGGTAAAAGGAATAAAACACCACATAAAGGGCATGATATTACGGCAGATTGTGTGTTTGGTTTGCAAATTGTGGGATCCCCAAATTGAGAGATCTCCATGCCTACACAAGATATCGTGGCTGATGATGTACAGTGGGTTAAGCACAAGGCCACTCGATGATGAAGGTGACTAGTGCGCAGACTACTGAGGATCTTATAAAGGAAATGAATAGTGGGGATGGAGAAATTAGGACGGATACGAGGAGGGTGACAATGCAAGGCATGAATTTGGGAGTTGCGGATAATGAGGTAGTTCATTAGTTAGGAATACGAGTAAGGTTATTGGGATGACGAGTAAAGATGGATTTGATAAATACAGGGGGAATGCAGAATCGTCATCTTCTGATGATAAGATTGACCACCATATTGATGTGGAGGATGATGGCACTGACTCTACAGATTCAGAGGAATGCTCAGTGAAGGAAGAGAGTGCCCTCAAGGTATATGATAAAATGCCTGATCCAGTTTGCCCTGGTAGTCAAGAAGCTCAAACTAAACCTTCGTTTGCAAGCTTATTCATAAACAATAAGGAATTGAAGCAAGTGATGTAGATGGAATTCTTGGAGGTAGATGATGAGGTCACTATGGAAGAAGAAGATGTGATGCCCATTGAAAAAGATTGGGGCTTTTGCCTTGTAGGTTGCTTTATGGGAAGATTTCCAAGAATGAAAGCACTTGAAGGACTGATTATTAAATGGGCTATCAAATGTAAGATTCTACTACATGCTCAAGGATGGATGATTTTTTAGTTTGACATGGAAGAAGACTGAACCAATGAATTAACAGGTGGGCCGTATTTGATATTTGGGAAAACATTGTTACTCAAACGGTTGTCCCATAGATTTTCTTTCGATTATAAGGATTTCATGGAAGTACCTATTTAGATGCAATTCCCCAATGTACTTTTAGAGTTATGGAATGATAAGGGGCTGTCAAAATTAGGCTCTCAAGTTAGAAAACCCATATACACAGACAAAGTCACCAGTATAAAATCCCGCATTGGTTTCGCCAGAATTTTAGTTGAAGTTGATGTTTCAAAGAAACCAGTAACATGTTTTAATGTTAAGATCCCAGGAGATACTCATTACAAACAAGTGGTAACCTATGAAACCTTTCCTAACTACTATTACTTCTGTAAGAAATTTGGTCATAACCCATTTGACTGCAAAACCATTGCAAGGAATAAAAAGAAACAACTGAAGGCTACTGAGAATAAGGGAGGCATAAGGTGTGCACTGAATGTTGAAACCAGAGATAAAAAGAGAGGGTTTTTTACTGATATAGGCTCTATGCATCAGCCTCTCTAAGGAGAGGTTGTAGAATTTCATGAATATACAAGAGTTACAGAGGGATAGACTAAAGGTGTGAGAGCTGATAAGTCAGGTGAAAAACCATCTCAGCCTGAAGGTAATCTTGCTACTACCACTACTAGGGAGGAACTGAATGGAGGAGGGATTCCTAAGGTGATTAAGCCATAGACAGATCCTAATAAAGTATATGATTGAGACTGGCAGAAGGTGCAAACTAATAGGAATGTAAGCAAAAAGAAAGACTACGATGATGTATAATAATAGAGCAGGGTATGGAAGTGATAATGTGCATGATCAAGCCTCTGTTACCAGAGCTAGTATAGTGGGCAATAGTAATACCGAAGCAATCAAGAGGTTAGGACATGATAGGACCTCCGAGAGCGATAAATGAAGATACTATATTGGAATGTTTGAGGTCTAAACAAGGCCTTGAGACAATATAGTGTTGTCAACCTAATAAGAAAACATGGTTGTAAGTTTGTGTGCCTTATTGAAACTAAACTCTCTATTGATGGTATTGGTATGATGATGAGGAATAGATTTAAAGGATATGCTTACTCTCACAACTTTGGAGCTATAGAGGGAGGTAGGATGTGCATTATATAGAACCCTATCTTTTTTTGATGTCATATACTGGAAGTAGGTGAACAACATGTTCATTGTCAAGTTCAGTGCCGAAAAACACAACATACATTTAGGGTCTCCTTTATTTATGGGTTGTATAGTGTAACAAAAAGAAGGGAGCTTTAGCAGTATTTTGATGGGGTTGGGATCGGACGTTATGGTGCCTTAGATTATCATAGGAGATTTTAATTATGTATGCTCAGCACGGGAAAGAGTAGGCTATAGACCACCTTCAGCCTACCTACTTAAAGACCAATGGGACTTTCGGATGATACTTGGTTTACAGGATGCTCCATCTCGAGGTGAATTCTTTACTTGGCACAAAAATAATATATGGGCTAAACTTAATAGAGTGCTTCTTAATCAAGCATGGGGAACATCGGGGTATGCATGTATGGCTCACTTCTCAGATATGATGGCTAAATCAGACCATTGCCCTATTGTGGTGGATTTCACTCAACTGGATACTAGAGGTAATAAGCCTTTTAAGTTTTTTAATATATGGATTAATCACCCTCAGTTTTAGGACATAGTAGAAAGCAGTTAGCAGTAGGTAGTGAATGGGAATGCTCAATTCATTCTATGTTCAAAGTTGAAGTCACTAAAATGTCCTTTGAAAGCACTAAATTTTGAGGCCTATGGACACATCTCTTTGAAGGCTAAGAAGGCTAAAGAAAGCTTTAAATTTGCATATAAAGCTTCTTTAAATAGCCCTGATGATATAGAGCTGAAGAATGATGTGAATATAAACCTTCATCTATGTCTTAAGATTCTAAAGAACCTAAGTTCATACAATTTGGCTAAGTATTCTACAAGTTATACACAATTTACTCCATACTATTCAGAAACAGAGACAAAGTATGAAACTCAACTTCAAGATAGTTTTCAACACTCTTAAAGATAGAATTCAAACGAGATTTCTTCATGAAAATTGTATCCATTTGTCTCTAGTTTAATATAAATTAACAATCATCCTATTTAGATATCTGTAGACCAAGATATGTCAAAAAACAGATTCATGTTCAGTAGAAACACTACATCTAACACATTTCTAGCACACTTCCTCATCAATCTCTTCCTAATTCATCTCTTTT
>JAOQML010147560.1:0-14733 GCA_027568935.1 Erythroxylum urbanii | reverse complement strand
TAACCTAGAAAAATTCCTGAATTGATCTTAGAATCAAATTTATCCAAATTTTCTTTTATATTCAAGATAGTGCATTTACAACCAAAAGGATGAAACTAAGAAATATTTGGCTTTCTTCCCTTCCATAATTCATATAGAGTTTTATTTAAAATAGGTCGCAAAAATACTCTATTTTGAATATAACAAGCTGTATTTACAACTTCTACCCAGAAGTACTTAGGAAGATTCATTTCACATAGCATAGTCCTTATCATTTCCTGAATCGCCCTGTTCTTTCTCTCTACAACTCCATTTTATTGAGGAGTTCTAGGAGCAAAGAAATTATGGAAAAATCTATTCTCTTCACAAAATATTTTGAATTTTTCATTTTCAAATTCTCCACCATGATCACTCCTAATTCTAGCAATAGAAATTCCTTTTTTATTTTGTAACTTTTTGGATAAAACTTTAAAGCATTTAAGAGATTCATCTTTATGTGATAAAAACAATATCCAACAAAATCTAGTAAAGTAATCAACAATTACGAGACCATACTTCTTTCCACTAAGACTTGTTGTTCTGATAGGACCAAACAAGTCTATATGTAACAGCTATAGAGGTCTAGACGAAGTTACAATGTTCTTAGACGAAAAAGATGTTTAACTTGTTTTCCTTTTTGACAACTTTCACAAAAGAAATCTTTGTTAAAACTTATCTTTGGTAAGTCTCTAACCAAATCAATTCTAACATGTTTGGAAATATGTTTAAAGCTAACATGACCTAGCTTTTTGTGCCAAATCAATTTCTCATCATCTTTGGATATAAAACATGAAATATTTTGACTTTCAAATCGTCTAAGTTAATTTTATAGAGATTATTTCTTCTCTTGGCCAAAAAGAATATGGACCGTCCTTGTTTTTGACTATACAAGAATTTTGATTAAAGGATACTTCAAAACCAAAATCACATAATTGACTTATACTGATTAGATTATGATTTAAGCCATCAACTAGCAGAACATTATCAATAGATGAAAAAGAATATTTACCATTTTTTGATCCCAACTATTTTGCCCTGCTTGTTATCTCCAAAAGTTACTGATCCTCTTTGCTTATGTTGGAGTTTTAGGAATATAGACCTTCTGCCCGTCATGTGTCGCGAGCAGCCATTGTCCAAATACCATTGATGGCGGTTGCTTCTTCCAAGTAAGGAGATCTGCAAGATAACTTATATCCTTTTGAGGTACCTATATTTTCATGGGTCCTTTGGGGTTAGTCTTATAATTTTTCTTTGAATAATAAGAATATTGTTTCTTTTTTTTAGCAACAAAATTCCTATCATGAACATACTTCTTATTATTAAAGCCTAAACTGTTTTTATCATTTAGATGTGTATAACTTCCAATCATGTCATTCGTCCTTTTTGTACTTTCTATAAATTCGATAAATATGCTGAAAGACTATTAATCCTTTGTTTTAATTGATTAATTTCCTCAAATCTATCTACGGTTACTTTCTTTTTCATATCGTATACTTGTTTCTTGAGGCGAACGTTTTCTTCTTCTAAAAGTTTTGTGTTCTTTATATTTTCAACAAATTTCTTTTTCAATAACCTATATTGTTTTAAAATAACATGAGAATCTTCTAACAATTTTAAATAGGCATCCTGAAGATCATCAAAGTTAGGAATTACCTCATCATCGCTTTCCCCTTCAGCTACCAAGCATATATTTGCTTGTTTTGATGTTTCTGAGTTGGATTCAGATTCAGACGAATCCAGATCTTCCTATATTGCCATCATGCTCTTTTTGTTTTCTTGACTTTTCTTTTGCTTTCTTTTGAGAAACAGACATTTAGACTTGTAATGTCCTAGTTTATTACACTCATAGATAGAACTTTTTTCATTCTTTGAATTGTCTTTGCTAATCTTTTTAAAAGAGAAGTCTTTACTTCCCCTTGATTTCTTTTTCCACATACTTCTAATATTTCTTGAAATGAAAGATAGCTCATCCTTATCTTCACTTGAATCTTGATCAGATTCACTAGTATAATCATTCTTGATTTCTTTAATCTTTAATGCTTTTGAAGATTTACTTCTATTTTTTTGCATCTTCTAATTCTTCTGATTCTTCTGACCAGCCTTCAATGTAATAGATTTATCCCTGCTGGTTTTATCTTCAGCACCAAGCTCTTTATGAATTTTCAGCGAACTAAGCAATTCGTCTAGCTTCAGCTTGCTTAAATCCTTGGCCTCTTGTATTGCTGTTACTTTAGGTCTCCATCTTTTTGGAAAACTTATGAGAATCTTTCTGACATGATCTTGAATATCTTAGATTCTTTTCAGAGCTTTAAGTCTATTAATGATTGATTGAAATAGTCCAAACATCTGATCAATAAACTCGTCGTCTTTCATCTTGAACAGCTCATACTAATGAACAAAAATACCAATCTTGAATTCTTTCACTTGGTTTGTGCCTTCATGTGCAATGGCTAATGTGTCCCACATTTCCTTTGTAGATTCGCATCCATGAACCTTATCATATTCACTTCTGCTTAGAGCACAACTTAAAAAGAACTTGGCCTTTAAGTTTAATTAAAAGCGAGCTTTCTGATTAACCGACCATTAGTCACGAGAGATGCTTTTTCCTTCGTTGTTTGTTGGGATGTATGGACCATTTTGAATGATATCCTAAAGATCAATGTGTTTGGATTCTATGAAGAGTCGTATCCTGTCCTTCCAATAATGATAATCTTCACCATTAAGTGCAGGTGGTCTTAAGATCGAGGCACCTTCTGCTATAAAAACATATGATTTAGCTATAGATCTTTATCCTCACTTTGTAAGAGTGTTTCTTGGAAACCTTGCTCTGATACTAACTAAAGTAAATCACTTGTTAATAAAGAAATCACGTATAATATGTAAAATACATAAGAAGGGGGTTGAATTGTATTAAATCGTCTAAGATATGAATCGTTAAGAACTTCTTAATTTTCTTGACAAATTCAGAAGATTAAAAGTTTAAACAATGCACTTGATTTGATGAGTAATGCAATAGCGAAAATTAGTTTCTATTCTTCTAACAACAAGAAAATTAAAAAAGGTCAGAGTTAGAGAATATGACACCACGATTTATACTGGTTCACCCTAAACCTTGGGCTACATCCAGTCTTTAGAGTTTATCTGAGATTTCACTATCTCCTTCAATGTTACAAGTATTATTTCTACACTTTTAGAGCCTCTTCAGGTCTCTTTCACAAAGTATTCTTTATCTTCTTCCTTAGCCTCTTCAGGCTCTAGCCTTCTTTTCTCTTAAAAAGATATTGTTTGAGTTTTCACACTCACGTTACAAATGTATTTGCTCTCTTTCTTTCTTTCCTCTCAGAATATTTTTCACAACATAAGCACTTGAGCGCAGAATTTCTCTAAATATTTTTGTACAATCAAAATTCTTATTGAAGTCTACAACTATGACTAATATTTATAGCCTGTCTCCAATGGTCTTCTTGAGAAATCTGTTTGTCGAGTCTTATAAAGTTTGTTATTAGTTGAGTCCTCTAACCAACTCCAACTAACTGACATTCTTAGCACATTCTTCAATTACATCGACTTGCTTAGATTCATATGCTTCGTCTGATGTCTTAGACTTTATCACTTCGTCTGATCCATCTTATTCAGCTTTTACTTAAGTATCGTCTTGATTTGATGATTTGTGTCACTTATATTTATCTACGCACTTAACAAATTCATCAAAACAGTTCACGCACTTCTATTATTATTATTATTTGACTTTCATCAAAATCAATAAAAGAAGTGAAGTCTTCTTGACTTAACATGTTCAATGAAGGAACTTTTTCTATTATGGTGCATAGATCACAACATCTCAGTGTGCACCTTCACACATGTTTTAAATGCTATTATTGCAACTCAATGTAAGAGGAGCAACAATTTGGGTGTAAGTTACTTGGTTTCTACTATTGATGAGAACTATGGTGTGGATTGTAGTGGTCTACCATCCACTGCCCTGAGTTTCTAAATCACCATCACTTACGGCGTGTTGAAATCTTAAGGTCCCATAACATGGAACTTCGGGACATCAGCCAAAAATCTCATGTGAAGATCATGGGTAGTCAGGCAAGTTCTAGCACAACATCACCTCAGCAGCCAGAAGAAGACTCGATTAGTAAGGAGTCTAAAGAGGAAGAAGCAACAGAAGAACTTGGTTGGAAGAAGGTGCTCGATGCAATCTTTGCCAACACCCAAACACTGACAGACACTTTTGTGAAAAACTCTAGGATGATGAAGGAGATGGCTCGTACATAATGACGTCAGAGCTAAGATATACGTCAAGCTGAGATATACGATGAATTCATTGACACTTCGATGCTCAAGGTGTACAACTGCCACCTCCGACACCATCCCTACCTCAATCACCATGGGTTCATGTTCTAACCCATTTAGTTCCTATTGTTGTTTTTGCTTTTCATATATTGTGTTTGATTTCCCCTTTTTGTGTGTTTGTATGCCTCCTTCTCACATTGAGGACAATGTGTTGGGTTGTGTGTTTTTCTTTGAGTGTGAATTTTGCATATTGTTATATTAGTGTGTTTAGGTTGCATATTGTGAATTATGTGAATGCATCGGTGGCTTAGATGGAAAAAAATTGATTTAATTTTGAACATAATCTATTAAGTTGTGAAGAATCATTAGCTTGTGAAATTAATGAACTGGGTTCTTTGGATAAAATATACAAGTTAATTAGGATTCAGTGTTAGTTTATCACCCTATAATTAAGTTGTCACATTCATTCATAATTTTAGGTCTTTCGACTAAGTAGTTTTGCTAGTGTTTTTTCATGAAAATGAGTAGTTAAAGCAACAAGGTAGGCAAAAAAAGTTTTTGAAAAATTTAAATAAATAACTATTCCACTGGCCTTCGGGTTATGAATAGAGCTAGTAGCCAGTTCAGAAAGTGATGTAACTGAGTAACTGGATCGACACACATCATAAATGTGTGCCTTCACGTCAAAAGACTATAATGACGTTCCATATAAGCAACTTACTACAAACATGACTTAGTCGAGTAACCGGATCGACATTCATCACCAATGTTTGTCTCTGTGTAAAAAGACTAGGTTTATGTCCACAAAAAGTAAAAAAAAGAATGTTTTCTAATAAAAACCTACAAAACTTGTAAGTAGCTTAACTTTTCATAAAAATGTACTTAGGATTAGTTATAAAGTTTGATTAACCAAATAATTAACAATCTGTGTATACAATTGAAAGGGGTGAATGAACTTGACATTTAAGTTTTGATTAATATGTATATTTAGTCCAAAGTTCCTAAACGCAGATTTTACATGTTATCAATTTGGAACAACTTGAATGATTAAAATGTGAATTATGGGTTATTTGTGTTGAAAATTTATTTGGAGAGAATTACGATTATTTCAGAATGTTTGGTGAATTTTAGAGAATTTCTAAAAATTTTGGGATATTTTGGAAAAAAAAGAGACAAAAAGGAAGAGTGGCATGTGGTAGCCTTTTATGTTTGACAAATGGCCCACATGTAATGAGCACACGTAGTCACGTGCTCTGTTGAGGATTTTTTTCCAATTTTTCTGTGTTCTTCACCAAAAATTACCAACACCAAAAACCCTCTCATCCATCATCGAATCATTACATGCCTTTGGTTGTGTAGTTGGCAGTCTAGACACTATTTTGTTCTCTTGATTTTATTTCCACTGAAATCAAAATTTACTCTTGCATCTACCGAAACATGTTTTTCTCTTACTATTGGGAATTTTTTTGAAATCAAGTAAGTTGTGTTTTTAGATTTATTGAGTACTATAAAATGATTTTTGATGATAAGTAATGATTGGAAATGAATGCCTGCAAGAGTTGGATAAGCAGCAATTCGGTGATAGTGATGAATAAATGACAATTTAGTAAAGTTAAATTTGGGCAGAAAATGTATTTAGGGTAGTGAGAAACTAAAAGAGATTTAGACAAGTGCCAAAAACTGGAATTAGGTTCTGTGTTTTGAATTGTGGTACATGATGAAAAAGTGCAGAAAATGTGGTGTAGAACCGTATGGCTATAGGTTCTGTTTTGGTTTGTAGATTGTTATTGTTGAAAACAAAATTATAGTAGTGAGAGAAAGTTGAAAATGTTGAAATACGTGTATGTATTGGTTTTTAGATGTTTGAATTTAATCTTGAGTTCTGAGCTGGTTTAGAGTAAGTTGAATTGAAATGGGAGTTGAAATGAAGAGGTAAATGGGAGAGTATAAATTAGAGATGATGGGGAAGGTGGAAGAAAGGAAGAAGAAGGAAGAGAATCTACAGTTTTTGGAATTGGAGTGCATGGTCGTGCACTATGGTTGCATGGCTAACAGTGCTTCTCAAACTGCATAGTTTGGATTCATTTGACTATAACTTTGTCTCCCGACCTCCAAATGAATTAAAAATTAAACCAATACATTCCTAAGACATTTTTTCCTCTCTATAAAAATTTAGATCCATCTTAATTGATTTGAAAAAGATTGATTGGATGAAAGTGAGGGAGTTTGTTGGAATATTATGAACTGGCATATTTTCATTGAACATACTTCTGTATTTTGATTATATCTTGATCTGTAGATTTCCAAATGAGTTGATTCTTAATTCTGATTAAATTAGAGACTTATGGATACAACTTTCTTGAAGATGTAGACTTTAATTCTATCTCTAAGAATTTTAAAATTTGGCATGAAATTAAGTCTTGACTTAGGCTGTAGTACTACCCAAGATAGAAATCATGTCCTGTTGTTATCGAATAAACTGTATTGATGTAGGCCGAATCAGACAAACGTGTCTTCACAAAAGTTGTAGTTTATTACTTTAAATTTCACTTGATATAAAGTTTGTAATTTTTGGATATTAGAATTGAGAGATATGAGTTGTACAACTTGAATGTATGATCATGCCCTAGCCAAAATTTCAAATGGACTTAGTCTGTAGTATTTTGAGCATAATTCATAGAATAACTAACCAAATTGTATGATATTAGAGTCATTAGAAACTTAAGGCACAAGGGAACAATTGTCTAGAAGAATATGTTATAGAAATACATTATTTTCCTTGTCATAATGATCATGTAAAGTAGACCCGAAAGTTGTGTTGACATGAAAGCTGGAATAGTTAATGGGTGTATGAATTTTGACACATTTGGAGTACAATTGATCTATGCATTGGTTTATTACAGAAGTATACCTGGGAATATGTCATTGAATATGCATGTTACATGATACATTAAAAAAATGCATATTCAGTTACATGAACAATGTGGTAATATGAAATTGTATTTGATTGCATATAGAAGAGTAAGTAGAGTGATCGTTTCTAGATATTACCAGAACTTCAATGCAATAAACAAAAAGGGAGCAATTGTGAGTAACCTAAGATGGTCTCACCTTGACTTGTTTTGTTTATTGCTGAATTAAAATTGATATTGATGAATGTGTACTAAATTGTGTACTGAATTCTGGACAAGAAATGTCCGAGGAGTTTTGATGCATGATTAAAACATTGGAAGTGCTACTTGTATGTGAATGAGATTGACTACACGGTTCTCAACTTGAGTGTTCATGCCACAACTAGTCTGATGAGTATTGTGAACAACAACATGAATGCAAATGTAGTTGATCAAATGTGATGTTTGAAATTGAGGAATGCATTTCATTCCAATGCATGAAATATAAAGGCAGTTGTGACTGATGTCGCCAGTGAAGAAGAGCTTAAAGCTCAGACATTGGTGATTAGAGCCTAAGGCTCAATGTGTACAAAGAGCCCTATATCCCCAATGGATAAGGGACAGTATGAAAGATCCCAGTATCTATAACGGATACAGGACAGTGAAAGAGGCACATTGTCACAACAATGAAAGAAATGAAATCGAGTCTCATAACATAGCATTTCCTTATTATCTAAATAAAGTGAATGATTGCAATGTTTTAAGAACTTGTGTATGAAATATGTGATCAGTTGTCAATATGTATGTCCTACAAAAATTATACTGAAATGATGAAATGTTTGAATTTTGTTTTTTTAAATATGACAAATGTGATAAGGTGTTATTTGATATTACTTGATAAAAATCAAGTTGATGTGAATTATGTGGTAACTTGATTATTAATTGTTATGTGGTTTGACAAGAGTGAACCATCAAGGATGATTACTTTACTGAGTTTGCAAAACCTGCCAAAATTGCAACGTTGATAATTTCAGGTTCAAGATAGGGTGACGACTTAGTTGCTAAGACTGCATTTTGGTACAAGTTATGGCTCAAAGGTCGGTCAGCTGGGGACAAAAGATTAGATTTTAGTTTTTGGTTTATTTCCTCATTTATGTAGCATACTTTGTAAACTGAACTGTGAGATTTGATAGGCTGACGATGCATCCATATGAAATGCTACATTGTAAATTATGGTTTATTAAATGAAATGAGGAAATCTTTGGACTTTAGATAATGTGTTTTTTTTTCATTTTACTTTTGATGCCATGTAGTAAAGTGAAGGTGAGATAGTTAACACGCCACTTCTGTCGGGCATATGCACGTGTATTCAGAGGGTGCATGTGCATGTGTTGGGCGAGATTGGGGTGTTATAGTTGGTGGTATCAGAGCGTGGTTGGCATTCTTAGGGATATGTAGAAATGTTAGGTATGAAATGTTGTGAAAATTTCAGATGGTAATTGAAATTATTGTGTATTATAGGTTATTCGACGTAGGCGATCAAATGGAACACTCAACTAACCTAGGATCAGAAAGAGCTAATAGAGAGTCGTTTGCATCTCAACCTGAGGGAATGGCTCCAAGAATGCCTGAGAGAAGGGAAAGGAGGTACGACAAACTACGAAAGAAGGGGGCTTTGGGCTTCTACGGAAGTGCAGACCCTGTAGAGGCAAAGAGATGGCTAGAGAGGATAGAGAGAGTTTTTAATTAAATGGATTATGAGTCGAACGAGAGGTTCGACTATGTAGTATCTTTATTGCAAGGCCAAGCTTACCAATGGTGGAAAACTATTCCAGGCAGTACCATCAGGCTTTATAGGTTGAGATGGGAGGATTTTCTGAGAAGCTTCAAAGAGAATTATACTCCCAAGATCTACTTAGACAGAAAGATGATGGAATTTCTGGATCTGAAGTAGGGTAGGATGTTTGTGGCAGAATATGAGATTCAATTCAATGAGCTGAAAGGATATGCTATTGCCTTGATTTCTATTAAGGAAGACAAGTGCAGGAGATTTGAAGATGGGTTGAACATGGAGATTCGGACAAGGTTTGCTATTACTAATTTAAGCAATTTCGTTGAGCTCAGAGCAGCCTCGATCCGAATAAAGCAATTATTGAGGGACAGTCAGTTTGAGCATAGATCAGAGTCTAGACAGAAAAGGCCTAGTGAACTTCAGGGCAGTTCTAGCAGAAGGTTCAATAAGCATCAGACCCGAGCTTTCAGACCACCGATTGGATCAAGACAGTCAGAGTTTAGACAGAGATGTAGTTCTGTTCAGTCTAGTAATAACAAAGGTGCAGTATCGGGTCAGTTGCTAACTTGTAAGCATTGTGAGAAGAAGCACAGTGTTGAATGCTGGAGAGTAACAGGAGTCTGCCTTCGATGCGGCTCATTTGATCATCAAATCAGGGATTGTTCTGTGATTTTTAGAGCACAGTCTAAAAGGAGAGGAAGTATGGCGACAGAAACTACTGTTCAGCAGAGTCGAGCTAGTAGGTCTAGACAGAGAGGCTATGGCAGAGGTAAAGTGAGCTTTGGGAGTTCTTCTGTCAGGAATGAGGTGCAGAGCAACCAACTGCAATCTCAGGCCAGAGTCTATGCTATGACGAGACAAGAGGCTCAAGAATCTCTAGATGTCATTGCAGATGTTTATTATTATTTACTTTTGAGGTTTTTGGATTGCTAGATCCTGGATCTACGCATTTGTTTATCGCACTGCATATGGCATCTAGGCTGTATTATGATAGAGAATTATTGAGATGTGGATTGGAGGTGAGTACACTGATAGGTAGTACCGCCGTGATAGGAGAAGTCTGCAAAAGGTGTTTGATTCGAATTGATTAGGCAGAATTGGAAGCAGACTTGATTGTGATACAAATAAAGGAGGTAGATGTTATTCTAGGCATGGATTGGCTCATTGCTCATAGGGCCATCATGAATTACAATACTAAGGAGGTAATTTTAGAAGCTCCTAATCAACCGAGAGTAGTGTTCAGAGGTATTAGCCAAGCAGTGCCAGTCAGACTGATCTCATTCATGAGTGTTTTGAGGTTAGTGCAATGAGGATGTGAGGCTTATTTGGCCCACATTATTGATAATAGAGTTGAGCAGAATATACAGGACATTTCTATGGTTAAGGAATTCCTGGATGTGTTTCCCACAGAGTTACCTGGCTTACCTCTAGATCGGGAAATAAAGTTTACAATTGACTTAGTTCCAGGTGCTGCTCTTATATCTATTCCTCTATATATGATGATACCTGTGGAACTAAAGGAGTTAAAGGCTCAGTTGCTGGAATTGCTTGAAAAGGGATTCATTAGACCCAGTGTTTCACCCTAGGGAGCTCCAGTTCTATTTGTGAAGAAGAAAGAGGCACTTTGAGAATGTGTATTAACTGTAGGCAACTAAATCGGGTTATGGTGAAGAATAAGTACCTGTTGCCTAGAATTAATGACTTATTTGATCAACTGCAGGGAGCTCAGGTGTTCACTAAATTGGATTTGAGGTCTGGGTATTATCAGCTAAAGATAACAGAGGTTAATGTACCAAAGAGTGCTTTTAGGAGCAGGTATGGGCATTTCAAGTCATATTAAGGCCGTTTGGGTTAACTAATGCCCCAATTGCATTCATGGCGTTGATGAATAAGGTGTTTCAGCCTTACCTGGATTGCTTTGTGATAGTGTTTATCGATGACATTTTGGTGTATTCAAAGAGTAAAGAAGAACATGCTGAACGTTTGAGAGCGATCTTACAGATTATAAGATAAAAATAACTGTATGCTAAATTCAGTAAATGTGAATTTTGGCTTAATTAAGTGGTGTTTTTGGGTCATATCGTAAATGGGAAAGGTATTCAAGTGGATCCAATGAAGATTGAGGCAGTAATGAAATGGGAGGCTCCAAAGAATGTGTCTG
Source organism: Erythroxylum urbanii (assembly GCA_027568935.1). Lineage (NCBI taxonomy): Eukaryota > Viridiplantae > Streptophyta > Magnoliopsida > Malpighiales > Erythroxylaceae > Erythroxylum > Erythroxylum urbanii. The sequence continues at coordinate 3,572 of JAOQML010147560.1, read as the reverse complement.
AAATATAGAGTTTCCTTAGATTGGCTGGATATTATCCGAGAATTGTCGAGGGGTTTTCTTTAATCTTGACCCCTTTGACTAAACTTCTGAGGAAGAATATAGCATTCAGATGGGATGATGATTGTTAGAAGAGCTTTGAGGAGTTGAAACATTGGTAACTACTGCACCGATGTTGACTATTTAATCTGAAACTGGTGGATATGTAGTATACAGTGATGCTTCGCATCAAAGATTGAGATGTGTATTGACAAATGGCCCACATGCAATGAGCACATGTAGTCACGTGCTCTATTGAGGATTTTTTTTCAGTTATTTGGGTATTCTTCACTGAAAATTATGAATAACAAAAGCTCTCTCATCCATCACCGAATCATTACATAGCTCTGGTTGTGTAGTTGGCAGTCTAGACACTATTTTATTCTCTTGATTTTATTTCCACTGAAATCAAATTTTACTCTTGCATCCACCGAAACCTGTTCTTCTTTTACTGCTGGGAATTTTTCTGAAATCAAGTGAGTTGTGTTTCAGATTTACTGAGTACTGTAAAATGACCTTTAATTATGGGTAATGATTGGAAATGAATGCCTGCATGAGTTGGATAAGCAGTAATTCAGTGATAGTGATGAATAAATGACAATTTAGTGAAGTCAAATTTGGGCAAGAAATGAATTTAGGGTAGTGAGAAGCTTAAAGAGATTTAGACAAATGCCAAAAATTGGAATTAGGTTATGTGTTTTGGATTGTGGTTCATGATGAAAAAGTACAAAAAATGTGATGTAGAACCGCATGGCTATAGGTTCTGTTTTGGTTTGTAGATTGTTATTGTTGAAAACAAAATTACAGTAGTGAGAGAAAGTTGAAAATGTTGAAATATGTGTATGCATCGGTTTTTAGATGTTTGGATTTAATCTTGAGTTATGAGTTAGTTTAGAGTAAGTTGAATTGAAATGAGAGTTGAAATGAAGATGTAAATGGGAGAGTATAAATTAGAGATGATGGGGTAGGTGGAAGAAAGGAAGAAGAAGGAAGAGAGTCTGCAGTTTCTGGAATTGGAGTGCATGGTCGTGAACTATGGTTGCATGGCTAATAGTGCTTCTCAAACTGAATAGTTTGGATTTGTTTGACTATAACTTTGTCTCTCGACCTCCAAATGACTTGAAAATTGAACCAATACATTCCTAACCTCTCCATAAAAATTTAGAGCTATCTGAATTGATTTAAAAAAGATTGATTGGATGAAAGTGAGGGAGTCTACTGGAATATTATGAACTGGCATATTTTCATTGAACATGCTTCGATATTTTAATTATATCTTGATCTGTAGATTTCCAAATGAGTTGATTCTTGATTTTGATTAAATTAGAGACTTATTTCTATAACTTTCTTGAAGAGGTAGGCTTTTAATTCTATCTCTAAGAATTTCAAAATCCTGTTTTTCTCGAATAAACTGTATTGATGCAAGCTGAATCAGACAAATGTGTCTTAACAAAAGTTGTAGCATATTATCTTAGGTTTCACTTGGTACAAATTTTGTAGTTTTTGGATATTGGACTTGAAAGATATGAGTTGTGCAACTTGAATGCATGATCATTCCCTAGCCAAAATTTCAAATGGACTCAGTCTGTAGTATTTTGAGCATAATTGATGGAATAATGAACCAAATTGTATGATCTTAGAGTCATTAGAAACTTAACGCACAAGGGAACAATTGTCTAGAAGAATTTGTTACAGAAATACACTATTTTCCTTATCATAATGATCATGTAAAGTAGACCCGAAAGTTGTGTTGACATGAAAGCTGGAATAGTTAATGGGTGTATGAATTTTGACACATTTGGAGTACAATTGATCTATGCATCGGTTTATTATAGAAGTATACCCAGACATATGTCATTGAATATGTATGTTACAAGATACATTGAAAACGAATGCATATTCAGTTACATGAACAATGTGGTAACATGAAATTGTATTTGATTGCATATAGAAGAACAAGTAGAGAGACCACTTCTAGATATTGCCGAAACTTCAATGCAATAAGAAAAAAAGGAGCATTTGTGAGTAAACTAAGATGGTCTCACCTTGACTTGTTTTGTTTATTACTGAATTAAAATTGATATTGATGAATATGTACTGAATTGTGTACTGAATTCCGGACATGAAATGTTCGAGGAGTTTTGATGCATGATTAAAACATTGAAAGTGCTACTTGTATGTGAATGAGATTGACTACATAGTTCTCAGCTTGAGAGTTCATGCCAGACCTAGTCCAATGATTATTATGAACAAAAACATGAATGCAAATGTAATGTTTGAAATTGAGGAATGCATTTCATTCCAATGCATGAAATATAAAGGCAGTTATAACTGATGTTGCCAGTGAAACAGAGCTTAAAGCTCAGACATTCATGATTAGAGCCTAAGGCTCAATGTGTACAAAGAGTCCTGCATCTCCAATGGATAAGGGACAGTATGAAAGAACCCAGTATCCATAATGGATACGGGATAGTGAAAAAGACACACTGTCACAACAATGAAAGAAATGAAATCGAGTCTCATAACATAACATATCCTTATAATCTAAATAAAGTGAATGATTGCAATGTTTTGAGAACTTGTGTATGAAATATATAATCATTTGTCAATGTGTATGTCCTACAAAAATTGTACTAAAATGATGAAATTTTTGAATTTTGTTTTCTTTTTTAAATATGACAAATGTGATAAGGTGTTATGTGATATTACTTGATAAAAATCAAGTTGATGTGAATTATGTGGTAACTTGGTTATTAATTGTTATATGGTTTGACAAGAGTGAACCATCAAGCATGGTTACTTTACTAATTTCGCAAAACTTACCAAAATTGCAATTTTGATAATTTTAGGTTTGAAATAGAGCGACGACTTAGCTGCTAAGACTACATTTTGGTATAAGTTATAGCTTAAAGGTCGATCAGCTGGGGACAAAATATTAGATTTTAGTTTTTGGTTCATTTCCTCATTTATGTAGCATACTTTGTAAACCAAACTGTGAGCTTTGATAGGCTGACATTGCATCCATATGAAATGTAACATCCCGTTACTGATGGGAAGGGTAAAATAGTAATTTGGAATAGTTTATGAGTGCTTAGAATTGTCTTGACATGTTTATGCATACACATACAAGTGAATAGTGAATTTTGCATATGTAAATAACTGTACATGCATTCATGACATTTCCCGGTATATTTGTTAATAAATGTGATTGTGACTAAATGTCATTTGTGTGCTTGAAAAATTATGCTGGAGAGGGTCAATGAGGTTTGAGAATTTTTAGTAAATTTTAGAAATTTTCTGGAAATTTCGGGGTAATTTTTGGACTAGGAAAAATGCCAAGTGGCAAAATAATGGTTTATCGGTAGTAAAAATTATTGTTCAATGGCACTGAAAATTTAGATACATGAATTTAGGAACTATTGATTTGAGCCATTGAAATTTGGGAGAAAATTGGACTACAAATTGAAGGCAAATAGACTAGTTATTAAAAAGGGTCCAATTGGGACCATAGGAAAGTGACAAGTGGCAGTGACAAG
>JAOQML010147531.1:0-14738 GCA_027568935.1 Erythroxylum urbanii | reverse complement strand
ATGAATTAAACGACCCTATCCCTATTCACATCCAATCATTCAATGTTACACCTCAATCTTAGAGTTTCTAATAGTTTAAAATCAAAGTACCTAGGAGGCATTAATTCTTTATCCTTAAAGTCCCAAAATTGCATACCTTCTTCTTCCCAAAAAAATAGAGAATAGGGTACGAAAAATAGCAGCCATATCTGGTTTACCTTCTTCGGAGGCTTGAAGGCACAGTTGGTCAGCTAGTTCTGGGCTCAAGATTCTTTGGAGCCATTGAAGGATAAAAATCAATAAAAATTAGTAAGAGAGAGGTGAGCACATTTTTGAGAGAGAAAGAGAGAAAAAACTTACCAAATCCTTGGATTCTTAAATGATTAATGTGAAATAAGTGTAAAAAAGTAAAAAATGATGGAAGAAATGAAGAAAATACCAAGATTTGGGTGAAAGATGACGCATTTGAGAGGTTGGGAGAGTGGGTGTCGTGTTTTTAGAGTGAAAGAATGTGAAGAAGTGAAGAAAGAAGAAAGAAAGGGGAGTTTTAATTTTTTTCCAGATGGGAGATCCCACGATCGTGAGAATCCCTATCATTCCCACAATCATAGGTTAAGGCTCCGGAAACTTCCTAGAGAGCCTTCCTACAGTTGTGGGAAACAACCTCATTCTAACCGGAAACTTCCTAGAGAGCCTTCCTACAGTTGTGTGAAATAACCTCATTCTCACGATTGTGGGTTAAGGCTCCAGAAAGACTTTGTAGAGCCTTCCCACAGTCGTGGAAAACAAACACATTCCCACGACCGTGGATTACTCCAAATTTTCCAACTTCTTAGCCCTCTTATAAGCTTAGCACATATTCTCAAAATTCAAACAACCTGCAAACATATCAAAATCATCTAACCGATAAGAAATTTGAAGAGAAAACAAGTTAAAACTCAAACAAAATCCAAATAAACACCAACTTAACTTAAACCAAACATAATCACAACCAAATAAATCAAACAAACTAATAAAAAAAGAAAAGAGAAAGAAAGATAAACATGCAAGTTAAGGTCATTAGCTTGACCATTCCATACGCATTCATGAAAAAGTGGAAGAAAGGAAAGAGATGACTTCCCTTTCTTGTGAATGTTTCCCTCCATAGTATAGCTTGTATCTATGGCCATTGACCTTGAATGTTTCACCTTTGTCATTTTCCAACACCAAAGCTCTATGGGGAAACACTTAAAGGATCTTAAAGGGTCTACTCTATCTTGACTTGAGCTTTCCAAGAAATAACTAAAGTCGTGAATTGAATAAAAGCAATAAGTCTCCACTGTTAAACTCCTTCGTTTTAATATGAGCATCATACCACTTTTTTTCTCTTTCTTTGTACAACTTAGCATTTTCTTAAGCTTCAAATCTCAACTTTTCTAGTTCATCAGTTTGTAACAATCTCTTCTTACCTGCTAGGTTCCATTCCATATTCAACTTCCTAACAGTCCAATAAGCCTGATACTCTAACTCCAATGGTAAATGGAAAGCCTTGCTATACATAAGTCGATATAGTGTGGTACCTATGGGTGTTTTGAAAGCTATCTTGTAAGCTCATAAGGTGTCATCAAGCTTCAAAGCCCAATCTTTTCTTGAAGTGCTCATTACCTTTTCCAAAATCTTCTTAAACTCTCTGTTCACCACCTCCACTTGGCGATTAGTTTGGGGATGGTAAGGGGTAACCACTCTATAATGAACATTGTATCTTCCCAGAAGAGCCTCAAATGGTTTGTTGCAAAAATGGCTCCCTCCATCACTTATGATCACTCTAGACACCCCAAATCTAGTAAAAATCTTATTGATGAGCTTTTGAACCCGTTGTTATCATTATTTGGAGTAACTATGGCCTCAACCCATCTGGAAACATAATCAACCCTAACCAATATGTAAGTGTTACTTAAGGAGGATGGAAATGGTCCCATGAAATCTAAGCACCTCACATCGAATATCTCTACCTCTGTGATGTTTGAAAGTGACATCTTATCCCTCTTCGATATGTTGCCCACTCTTTGACACCTATCACACTTCAGCACAAAATCATGAGTACCCTTAAACAAGGTTAGCCAATAGAATCCACACTCCAAGATCCAAGCAACAGTCTTGTTAGCTCCATAATGCCCTGCATAAAGTGAACTATGACATTGAATCAAAATTTTAGGCATTTCATTTTCAAGGACACCTGTGAATCACACTGTTAGAACATATCTTATAAAGTACAGGTTTATAGTGAGAACATTGAAATGAGAAGCGCTTCCTTTGTTGATATGAAAAATCATAAGAAAGAATACCAATTGAGAGGTAGTCTGCAATATCTACAAACTAAGGACGAAAAGGATTATCTACTATCATTAAAGCCTCATCATGAAAGCTCTCCAAGATTTCTGCTTCTTCTTTATGGTACCCCCTTCAAGTCATGATAGGTGGTCTACTACAACATTTTCTGCTCCCTTCTTATCTTTAATCTCAATGTTGAATTCTTGGAGCAGAAGTACCCACTGGATGGGCCTAGCGGTGGCATCCTTCTTAGTAAAAAGATAAAACGTCGTATGGTCTGTAAAATCAATAACTTATAAGCCCAAAAGATAAGAATGAAAATTTTCACATGCAAATACCACTACAAGTAATTCCTTCTCAATAGTGGTGTAGTTCAATTGTGCTCCCGTTAATGTATTGCTTGCATAATAGATAGCATGTAACCTTTTTCTCCTTCTGCTAGCCAAGCACACAACCAATAGCATGGTCACTCGCATCACATATATTCTCGAAAGGAAGAGACCAATCTTGCGACGTCAAAATGGGTGCTGTTGTAAGTGCCTTCTTCAACCTATTAAAAGAATCCAAACGATCATCATTAAACACAAAAAGGCACGTCTTTAACTATTAAATGTGTCAAGGATTTACCAATAAGAGAAAAATCCTTGATGAACCATCTATAGAAGTCCTTGGATACCCTTGATGTTAGTGGGAGATGGTAGCTTTTCAATCACTTTGGTCTTAGCCCGATCCACTTCAATCCCCTTGCATGAGATCTTATGGCCTAATTCAATTCGCTCTTTGACTATGAAATGACACTTCTCCCAGTTTAAGACTAGATGAGACTCCTCACATCTTTAAAGCACTCTGTTTAAATTGAGCAAGCAATGATCAAAAGAATCTACAAAGACAGAGAAGTCATCCATAAATACCTCCATGAAGTTCTCATTCATGTCTGCAAATATGGCCATCATGCGGTTTTAGAATATGGCAGGAAAAAGTCCCATAAGGACAAGTGAAAGTGGTCTTCTCTTGATTGTACCCTGAATATCCATCAAGAAAACAATAAAAACAATGACCAGCCACCCTTTCAATTATTTGGTCCATAAAAGGTAAAGGGAAATGATCTTTCTTGGCGGCCAATTTGAGCTTTCAGTAATTAATACACACTCTCCAACCTGTGATGGTTCTTGTAGAAATCTTCTCACCTTTTTCATTCTCCATCACTATTATGCCACCCTTTTTAGGCACACACTGCACTGGACTCACTCGCTCATAATTTGAAATAGGGTACATAATCCTCGCATCCAAAAGCTTCACTACTTCCTTCTTCACAACCTTTTGTATGTTTGGATTTAACCTTCTCTATCTTTCCCTCACAGTTTTACATCCTTCTTCTAGGTTAATCCTATGCATTATTGCATTGGGGCTAATCCCCCTAATATCGTAAATTTGCCGCCCCATGACTCTCACCCTCTTTTTAATGGTCTCCATCACTTGCTCTTCTTGCTCACAATCTAATTGGTTGGAGATAATGATGGGTAGGGTATGGTTCTTACCTAAAAAGATGTATCTTAAGTGGGAAGGTAAGGGTTTAAGCTTTAAAGTGGGGGGCTTAACAATGGAAGGCGATGTGGGTGTATTTGTTCTCTCCAGCTTCTTTAAATCAACTGCCTCACATAATTCTTCTTCTTTCATACTCTCATCCCTGTACACTTCATTAACTTTGTCAACTTCCTCTTCAACCTCCTTCACACACTCATCCACAATATCAATTTTCATACATACATTACTATCCATCGGTTTCATAAAAGATTTTGGTATATTAAATTTAACCTGCTCATCTCTAATTCTTAACACAAGTTTTCCTTCATGCACATCAACTAATGCCCTACTAGTATTCATAAAGGTCTTACCTAATATCAATGGACAATTTCTATTAGCTTCAAAATCTAACACAACAAAATCAACAGGAATAATAAATTTGTCCACTTTTACTAACACATCTTCTACAACTCCAAATGGCATCTTGATGGATTGATCCATAAGTTAAATTAGCATAGATGTTGGCTTGACCTCTCTTAGTCCCAATTTCTTGAAAACAAAAAAGGCATCAAGTTAATAATTGCTCCTAAATCATATAAGCATTTAGAAAATTCAAAGTCACCAAGAACACATGGAATAGTACAACTCCATAGATCTTGTAGTTTTGAAGGCATTTGACTTGATATGATCGAAATATAATTTTCTGTCAAAGTTATCATCTGATTGTCTTCCCAAGTATGTTTGTGTGTGAGTATGTCCTTAAAAAATTTCCCATACTTGGGCATGCACTCTAAGGCTTATACCAATGACAAGTTAATATGCAGCTTCTTCAGTTTCTCTAAAAACTTGGAGATCTGAGTGTCCACTTGATGTTGTCTCACCCTCTGTGGATACGGAAGTTTAGGCTTGTAGGGTGGTGGTGTTACATAAGGCCTCTCTTCTTCTTTCTCTTCTTCTATCTCCTTGTTGTTCCCTTTTTCTTGGCTATCCTTTTGCATACTTGGTTCCTTAATAATTGTGCATTAGTATACGTTTTTCTAGGTAATTGGCATGTGTTTTCTTGCATAATTGTTGATTATTGTTATAGTTTAGGATTCATTTTGTATGTTTTCATTTAGTTTGATTTCCATTATTTTTCTTTTATGTTTGATGTTAATTTAGGTTTAGAATTGGCTATTTTTATGTAGGAAGGAAGATGGAGTAACTTGGAAATTGAACTAGAGATCAAAAAGGAAAAGAAAAGAGGAGTCCATCTATTGTAAATTTCCACGATCGTGGGAATCATGCCAATTTCCACCATGATTTCCACGATCGTGAGAATTGTAATCCGAGTCATAATGCGGGGCTTCATTAAACTTAGGGGTTTTAGACTATTAAAGCATAATTAAGCCTCCGTCATCAAAGGGAGATGAAACCCCTTCTGTAAAAACACCATCCTTAAGTGAAGAACATATGTTTTTAGCCTTGAGGAAGGATTGAAGTCAAGGATTATCATCAAGATTGGGAAAAATAGCAAATCAACACCAAAATTTCCAGATTTTGGCAAAAAAGAGGAGTTACTTTATCCAATTTTCTGTCAATTTTACTTATTCTATTCTTTGTAAAATGGTTTACTTGAATGTTGATGACGTTATAGAGACCATAATTGGCTAATTTAGTTTAGGGATTGTTTTTGAACTATTTTGTTAGAACTCCTATTTTATTGAATTGAATAAAAGCGTCTTTGATGATTGTTGATTTTATTTGTTATCTTGCAACAAATCAAGAGAGTGAGTAAGATTAACTATGTTGGATTTTACAACGAGAGTTGGCAGCCTATAGATGTACAATCATCAAATTAATTGATTAGTTAGAAGACAGATATCGGTGCATTCAATTGATCACCTATAGGATAGTTTAATAACTAGTTGAATTTTTAGAGTCATTGGGTAAGTTGAGCGATCGTTCAATTTATTCCCGTTAATTCAATTAGGGACAATTAATTATACCTTGAGAGAGGGTAATTAATACATTCAAAAATCTTAAGTGAGGCACAATTCAATTAATAAAATAAGAGGGAGACAAAATAGGGAAAGAAGTAATCTCTAGTCTTTAGATTCTTGAATTCTGATTTTTCTGCACTTTGGTATTGTCTATGGCTTTGTTTTAGTATTCTAATTTTAATTTAATTTTCTAGATTATTTGCATTAAACAATTTCATTTCTTAAACAAAGGGTTGTCTGAATTAAGTGATGTCTGGACATAAATCCCTGTAGGATCGATATCTGCTTTTTAACTACAAGTCACGACCCGTAAACTTGCAGTTTTTGAGCATAAAATAAGTAGATAGTTTTTGCCATCAACAACTTTTTGGCGTCATTGTTGCGGATTGATTGTTTAGCATCTTGTTTAATTCATATTACTTTGATTTAAGAATTTTGATACTTTTCCTTGTGTAATTGTAGGTGCATGAACATAAGGAGCACGTGAAGAATGAAAGAAGTTAGTGAAGATGAATTTCCCAACATTAAGTGACACGAAAGAGAATTAAGAAGGGCAAAGCATATAAACTTTTCACAACAAGAAATGGCTAAAGAAAAAGAGCAAGGAGGACCGGAGAGGACTCTGATGAATTTTATGAGGCTAGGATTTAGTCATCAAAGAGTGGCGAGATTGGTGGTTCAAGCGAACAATTTTGAGATAAAGCCGGTACTCCTCAATATTCTACAAAGTAATGTGTAGTTTTACGAGCTATCTGATGAGGATCTAAATTCCCACATTAAAAAATTTCTGGAGATCTACGACACATTCTGATTCAACAGAATGTTCGACGATATGGTGAAGCTGAGACTGTTTTCTTTTGTGTTGAAAGATAGAGATAAAGTATGAATTTAGGCTAGATTATGACCTAGGAGCAGCTTACTTAAGCTTTCCTTACCAAGTATTTCCCGTTAACGAAGACGACGAGGATTATCAAGGAGATTACAAATATCCAGTAGAACGATGGGGTAAGCTTGGGAGAGATTTAAAGAACTTTAGAGAAGCTGTCCCCATCACAACCTTCTAAGGGAGTTCCTACTTCAGACGTTCTACAATAGAGTGAACCCGAGCATGAGAGGAACCATTGATGCAGTAGCTGGAAGTTCATTAATGAGAAAAATGGTGGAAGCAGCTCACAATCTTTTAGAAGAGCTGGCAAGCTACAACTACATGCGGTCGAGCGAGAGTAGCAGACAGGGATAGAAGGTACAAAAAGGTATGATACTCATTGACCTTGTTATTGCTTTGCTGGCTCAGATCATAGCTCTTACGAAGCAGCTGAACAACATGTAAGGAGCATCCTCCTCTATAGTGAAGACGATGCAAGTTTAATGTAAGCTGTGCTGACAGAACAAGCACACTTAGTGAGTGTTTCCTATTAGGAGCTGGTGGTACTGAATAAGTAAGTTACATAGGCCAACCAGAGCGAGGTAATACCCATACTCCAATACTTATCATCCAGGATGGAAAAACTATCCAAATTTTTCTTAGAGTAATAATAATGTAGGAAGCCAAGTAAGACCACAAGGACCTCTGAGATTCCAACAAGATCGAATTAGAGCAATGGAGAGTAACTTGGACAAGTTTATGGTATTATTTGATTCCAAATTAGTAGCTCAAGAAGATAATCAGAAATAGATCTTTGTAAGCCAAAAGGACAGTCAAAAGAGGATGGAGGCAAATTTTGACCAGATCATGAAGAACCATGCCTTGTCGATCTATAACTTAGAGGTTCAATAAGTCAACTTACTGATGCTTTATTTTCTAGAAGTGCAGGTAGCTTATCGAGAAATTCTAAGGTCATTCTAAAGGAGCAACTCAAAGCTATTACGTTTCGAAGTGGCAAGCAGATGGAAGAGTCAAGTGCGAAAACGGACAACCAAGAAAAAGAGAAAGGTAAGGAGATAAAAGAAAAAAAGGAAGAAGGAAGGTCATATGTACCACCACCACCGTACAAGCCTAAACTCCCATATCCACAGAGAATAAAACAACATCAGGTGGACACTCAGTTTTCCAAATTTTTAGAGAAACTGAAGAAGTTACAAATTAATTTGTCGTTGGTGGAAGCTTTGGAGTGCATGCTTAAGTATGTGAAGTTTTTAAAGGATATACTCACTCATAAACGTACTTGGGAAGATAATCAGATGGTAACATTGACAGAAAATTACAGTTCCATTATATCAAGCAAAATGCCTTCGAAATTGAAAGATCCAGGGAGTTTCACTATTCCATATGTTATTGGTGATTTTGAATTTTCTAAATGTTTATGTGATTTAGGTGTAAGTATTAATTTGATGCCTTGGTCTATTTTCAGGAAATTGGGACTAAGAGACGGTAAACTAACATCTATGCTGATTCAACTTACGGATCAATCCATAAAAAGGCTATTTGGAGTTATGGAAGACATATTGGTAAAAGTGGACAAATTTATAATTCCTGTTGATTTAGTTATGCTAGATTTTGAAGTTGATAAGAATTATCCATTGATCTTGGGTAGGCCTTTCATGAATACTGGTAGGGCATTAGTTGATGTGCATAATAGGAAACTTGTGCTTAGAATTGGTGATGAATAGGTTGAGTTTAATATGACAAAATCTTTAAAGAAACCGATGGATGGAAATGTGTGTATAAAAATTGATGTTGTAGATGAGTGTGTGAAGGAGATTAAAGAAGGAGTTGATGAAGTGAATGAAGTACACAAAGATGAAAGTCTGAAGGAAGAGGATTTATGTAAGGAAGTTGAGATAGAAAGATTAAAGAGAATTGGTACACCTACACCACCTTCTACTGTTAAAACTCCCACTTTAGACCTTAAACGTTTACTTTCCTATTTGAGTTATACCTTTTTAGGGAAGAATCACACTTTACCTATCATTATCTACAATGAATTAAATTGTGAGCAAGAAGAGAAAGTGGTGGAGACTATTAGGAAAAGAATGAGAGCTGTAGGGTGGTAAATTTATGATATTAGGGGGATTAGTCCCAATGTGGTGACGCATAGGATTAACCTAGAAGAAGGATGTAGAACCGTGAGAGAAAGACAGAGAACGTTAAATCCAAATATGCAAGAGGTTATGAAGAAGGAGGTGGTGAAACTTCTGGATGTAAGGATTATGTACCCCATTTCGGATTATGAGTGGGTAAGCCCAATACAGTAAAAATGAAAAATGGAAAAAGATTTCCATTAGGACTGTCACCAGTTGGCAAGTGTGTATTGACTATAAGAAGCTAAATTTTACCAATAAGAAGGATCATTTCCCTTTACATTTTGTGGACCAAATGATTGAGAGAGTGGCTGGTCATTCTTTTTATTACTTTCTTAATGGATATTCAGGGTACAATCAAATATTTATATACTCGAAAAATCAAGAGAAGACCACTTTCACATGTCCGTATGGAACTTTTACGTACCGAAGGATGCCTTTTGGTTTAGGTAATGCACTTGACAAAGGTGCATAATAGCCATATTTGCAGACATGAATGAACACTTTATGGAGTTATTTATGGATGATTTTTCTATCTTTGGAGATTCTTTTGATCATTGTTTGCTTAACTTAGACAAAGTGCTTCAAAGATGTGAAGAGTCGCATTTATTTTTAAATTAGGAGAAATTTCATTTCATGGTCTAAAAGGGAATTGTATCAGGCTATAAGATTTCATACAAAGGGATTGAAGTGGATCGCGCTAAGACAGAAGTAATTTAAAAGTTACCACCTCCCACCAACATCAAGTATATCAGAGCTTTCCTTAGTCATGTAGGGTTTTACAGACGGTTCAATAAAGATTTTTCCCTTATTGCTAGAACCCTAACTCATCTGTTGGTTAAAGATATGCCTTTTGTGTTTGATGATGATTGTTTAGATTCTTTTAATAGGTTAAAAAAGGCACTAATAATAGCACCAATTTTGACCTCGTTGGATTGGTCTCTACCTTTTGAGATTATGTGTGACGTATGCGACTATGCTGTTGGTGTGTACTTAGCCAGAGGAAAGAGAAGAGGTTGCATGCTATCTATTACAGAAGCAAGACATTGATCGGAGCACAACTGAACTACACAACTATTGAGAAGGAATTGCTTGTGAAAAATTTTGCTCTTATCTTTTAGGCTCACAAGTTATTGCTTTCACAGATCATACAACATTACGTTACCTATTCGCCAAGAAGGACACCAAGGCTAGGTTCATCCGGTGGGTACTCCTGCTTTAAGAGTTTAACATTGAAATTAAAGACAAGAAGGGAGCAGAAAATGTCGTAACAAACCATTTATCAAGACTTGAAGGAGGACATCATGAAGAGGAAGAGGAAATTACAAAAAGTTTTCCTGACGAGACCTTGATGATGGTAGATAACCATTTCCTTCCATGGTTTGTAAATATTGCAAACTACCTTTCAGGTGGTATTCTTCCATTTGATTTTTCATATCAATAAAGGAAGCGCTTTCTATTTCAATGCTCTCGTTATATTTGGGATGAACTTGTACTTTATAAGATCTGCTGATAGATTACTTCGTAGGTGTGTCCCTGAAGATGAAATTCCTAAAATCTTAACACAATGTCATAGCTCATCGTATACAGGACATTATAGAGCTAACAAGACTACTACATGAATCTTAGAGTGTAGATTTTATTGGCCGACTCTATTTAAGGATGCCTGAGATTTTGTGCTCAAGTGTGATAGATGTCAAAGAGTGGGAACATATCAATGAGAGATGAAATGCCGCTTTCGAACATAATGGAGGTGGAGATATTTGATGTTTGGAGTCTGGACTTCATAGGACCATTTACATCTTTCGAAGGTAACACCTATATTTTGGCTAGAGTTGATTATGTTTCCAGATGGGGTGAAGCAGTCGCCACTCCAACCAATGATGGCAAGGTGGTTTAGAAGTTTATTAAGAAGGTTTTTACTAGATTTGGGGTGCTTAGAGCAATCATAAGTGATGGGGGAGTCCTTTTTGTGTCAAACCATTTGAGAACCTTCTGAGAAGATACAATGTTCATCATAGAGTGGCTACCTCATACCACCCCTAAACTAGTGGCTAAGTGGAGGTGGCGAATAGAAAGCTAAAAAAGATTTTGGAGAAGATAATGAGAACTTCAAGGAAAGATTGGTTATTGAAGCTGGATGATGCATTGTGAGCTTATATAACAACTTTCAAAACCCCCCATAGGCACAACACCATATCGACTTCTGTATGGCAAGGCGTGTCATTTGCCATTGGAGTTAGAGGATAGAGCATATTGGGCAATCAAGAAATTGAATATAGATTGGAAGCTAGCAGGAGAAAAGCAATTGTTACACCTCGACGAGTTGGATGAGTTAAGGTATGATGCTTATGAAAATGCCAGGCTATATAAAGAAAGAGCTAAGAAGTGGCATGATGGCCATATCAAGAAGAAGGAATTCAAGAGTGGAGACTTGGTACTTTTGTTTAATTCAAGACTTCGACTATTTCCCAACAAGCTCAAGTCAAGATAGAGTGGGCACTTCAAAATTCTTCAAGTGTTTCCCCATGGAGCTGTGGAGCTGGGAAATAACAAGGGGAAACATTTAAGGTTAATGGGCATCGCTGTAAGCCATATTATGAAGGGACATATCCACAAGAAAGGGAAGTCACCTCTTTCTTCTCTTCCACTCTTTCATGAATATATAAAGAATGGTTAAGCTAATGACCGTAACTTAGCATATTTAGTTTCTTTTGGTTATCTTTGTTTAGTTATTTGTATGATTTATTCAATTACAATTGTGTTTGAATTGAGGTTGATTGGTGTTTAATTTAGGTTTTGTTTAAGTTTTAACTTGTTTTCTTTTTGAAATTCTTGATGATAATATTAGTTTGATGTGTTTGTAGGTTATGGGATCATAGAGTACTAATATTAAGCTTGGAAGAAGGTTTGGAATTGTGAGAATCACCTCTTTCCACGATCGTGGGAATTGGATTGATTCTTATGATCGTGGGAAATCTCTCCAGAAAGTTTCTGGAGAGAAAACCCACGATCGTGAGAAATGAGGTAATTCCCGCGATTGTGGGAAAAGAAACTTTCTGGAGAGAATTCCCACAATCGTGGGAATTATGCCTGCCCTTTTCTTCTTTCACCCATTCTTCAAATTTTCACTCCTCTCTCTAACCCACGAAATTTTTTCCTTATACTCTCTAAAACTCTTCATTTTCCTTTAGATTCTTAGTATTTTTTTAAACTCTTTTCATTAATCTAACAATCCTCTCATCTTTTCATGCATTAATCATTCAAAAATATAAGGATTTGGGTAAGATTTTGCTCTCTCTCTCTCAAACTTGAATTCATTAATCTTTCTCTTATTTTTGCAGGTTTTCTTCTTACAATGGCACTAAAGAAGATGATGGCTTAGAAACTGACCAAACCGACCGATGAATTACATAATGAAGTCTCCGATGAAGGTAAATGCAATTTAGCGGCAGCTTACCATTCCCCATTTCCAATCTACTCGAAGGAAGAAGGTACACATTTTCATGATCTTAAGGATAGAGAACTAGCCACTCCTAGATATTTTGATTTTGAATTGTTAAAAATCGTAAGAGTGAGGAAGAAAATAGAACGATTAGCTGCAAATATAGGTTGGAATAGGTTTGTTCGATGTGATTTACCTATTCACCCTATGATGACCATAGAGTTTTTCACCACAGTCCGATGTAATACTAAAATGGACATTTTCTAGTTTAGGTTATTCAGTGTTGTTTACAAATTGGATTATACTGTCATGCGTGGTCTTTTTGATTTGCCAAACACTAAAGTTTTAGATGACCACGATGATTTTTATTTGGATGATTATTGGAAAACTCTAACTGGGGAAGAAAACTTTGACTCTAAGAATGCAACAAATTCTTTAATTCATAGTGTTGAGCATTTGCTTTTGCACAAATTTATATGCTTAATTGTGTTCAATAAAACTGAAAGTAACGAATGCTCGACCAAAGAACTTTTCTTTTTGTGGTGCATGAATCGAAAAGTTAAAATTGACACGCCTTTTAGAATTTTTTTATTAATAGTGAGTGTGGTAAATAAAAAAGTTCATATTTTGGAATGTCTCATGTTGTTACTGCTTTAGCCCGGTTTATAACGTTGATATGAGGGAGGTGCGTACAACTCCACATAATATGTTTGACATATCGTATTCGAGACGCTTTGAGATTTTAGAGTTCCATTATATGGAAGTCCGAAATTCTCATATGTGTATTGCAGTAAGGAACAGGAGGGGTGCCAGTACAGCCGCTTCTTGTCCCTCCACATCCCGAGCAATCCTAGAGCTAAAGGAAGAAGCAGCAGAGGAGGAACCAAGTGCACCAGTAGAGGTCGACTGATTTCTGCACATCCTCGACCAAATGGCCTCTAACTAACAACAAATGACATCCCAAATAAATGAGCTTGGCACCCAAATGCAGCAAGTCCACAAGGAGCATTGTAGCTTGAAGAAAAGTTTGCTTAACTTCTATTGGAGGAACAATTTAGAAGCTACTTCACCAACATCATTGCCACCATCATCTAAATAAGCTTTTCTTACCCATTTACTTTTCAATTTTGTTGTTTATTTTGTTTGGTTTAATGTTATTTTCTTTTGTTTGGTTTCATGTCATTTTCTTTCGTTTGGTTTCATGTCATTTTCTTTTGTTTGGTTTAATGTCATTTATTTGTTTCAATTTTTTTGTTTCGTTTGAGGTCATTTTTCCTTGTTTGATGATTGACTTGTCATATTGAGGACAATGTGAACTTTAAGTATGGGGAGGTGACATTGAGTTTCTCAATTTCATTGTTTGCATTTTGTTAAATAGGATGTATGTTTAGGCATATCATATGCTTTGTGTCAATAATGGAACCACATTTGAATTATTCTGATGGATATTGCCTTAAGATTTTGTCGTGCTAGTTGGAATTAGATTGAATGCATGCTTGAACTTGGATTAGGCTACTTGAGTAGAAAGTAAACCATATGGAGTGATGAAAACTACTTGGTTACATAAGCTTAGTCACAAATTTTCATTTCAGCAATAAGGTAGTGTAGAGATGCATAATGAGTTTTCATTTGAGCCAATGTGAGGATTGAGCCATATGACTCCATCTATAGTCATTCTATTTCTTTGTTGAGTGATACTTCCTTCAGTTATTACCTTCACAATTTGCTTTGAGTCAGTTTGAGTCTACTGGATGCATGCTTAATAGAGATGATTTAGGCCTTTTTTTTGTTAACCCCTGGCTTAAATTACCTACCCTTTGTATTATCCTTTGCTACCCCCGTTGAATCTTAACCTTTTGTTTCTTGAAAACACCCAAAATTTTAAAACCTTAAACCTTATTAACCTACCCATTCACAAGCTTAGTAGAATATTAAGTAATACATTAATTGTGATAGTTGTGAAAATTTTACCGAGATGAGTTGAGTATATTTGTGCCTGTGGATTACATTGTATTTATCTACTATTAAATTCATAGTTCTTCCATGTATAATGAAAAGGAAAGAAAAATAAAAAAAATGTGTTGAAAATGAAAAAATGAAAAAAAGAAAAGAAAAGAAAAAGGAAGAACAAGTGAGTAGCATTAATAAGTGCAGAATATTAGTTATAACTATATATCTCGGAGTTATGTTTTGTTATCCCAACTTATCCGCTTTTTACTTTACGAATGCTTGTGCTTAACCCTTTTTCCCTCTTTACCCACCTTAACCCTTACGACAATACAACCCTAAACAAGTTCTTTTGATCTATTTATGTATGCAATCATTATAGAGGAGAATTGGTGTATTAACAAGCCTATTGTAACACCCCACTCCTGACTGGACCCGAACCCGATATCGACAGTGATATCCGAATCCGTGCCCTGCGAGGGTGGCGTGTCACATCACTTCACTCAATAAAAATCGGTATAAATTTTTTT